>CATIWJ010226031.1:0-21681 GCA_949640765.1 Croton laevigatus | reverse complement strand
TCAACCATTTCATCATCACATTCATCAAAAGATATGTCACTATCATCAACTATATCATCTTCAATGGAGTTTGAAGTGTTACATACCTCTTTTGATGCTTCTTGGTGAGAGACTAAGCAAGGAGAGATTTCATCATCATTTGAGCTTTCTTGAGCGAAGAGACAAAGGTTAGCTACTTCTCCTTTCTTTTCTTCATCACTTGAAGAATCATCATCGCTTCAAGTGGCGCTAAATGACTTCTTCTTTTCTTTTCTTTCTTTCCTTGCTTCTTTGTATTTCTTTCTCTTATCTCTTTCAAGCTTTGGACACTCACTCCTCAAGTGACCTTCTTTGCCACATTCATAGCAAGTTGGCTCTTCCTTTGATTTCTTCTTGAATTTTTTGTACTTGGAGTAGCTACCAAACTTCTTAGTGAAGAGAGCAATCAACTTCTTTTTGTCTTCATCATCATCTTCATCATCACTTGATTCTCCTTCACTAGTTGATGAGATTTCCACTTGTTTCTTCCCTTTGTCACTTGCTTTGAGGGCGATAATTTTCTTCTTTTCATTTTCCTCCGTAACTTGCTTAGCTTGATTCCTCTTGGCAAGAGTGATTTCCCAAGATAGGAGTTCACCAATAAGCTCCTCCGTTTTCATCTTGTTGATGTTATGACTTCTCTTTAAGGACAACATAATGGTGTCCCAAGATTCCGGTAACGCTCTCAAGATTTTGTCATTGATTTCTTGAGCGGTATAGTGTTTGCCAAACTTCTTGAGATTTGTCACCATTGCAAGAAGACGATTTGTCATTGTAGTGATATCTTTATTGTCTATTCTATTGAATGTCTCATATTCAAAGATAGTGGTCAATTTCTTCTCATCCCTTACTTGCTCGGTTCCTTCGTGATAATTTTCCAAAGTCCTCCACATGTTGTAAGGAGAAGGACAATGGATAATTCTACTTGCTTCATCTCTAGACATACAACTTATGAGAACAATCATATATAAGTTGTTTTTAGCATAATCATTTTTTTCTTTTTCAACCCACTCTTCTCTCTTCTTTGGGACTTCATTGCCTTCTCCATCATTTACGCTTGGAGGTAGAATTTTTTTTTTAACATAATCCCATAAGGATTGACTCTTTAGATACCTCTCCATGCAAGCTTTCCAAAAGGCGAAATCGGTTCCATCAAAGAATGGTTTTAAAGATTGGTGTGTAACTTCTTATAGAGGTGCCATAGGATCTTCTCTTGCAATTAAGCTTGTAAATGAGACTCAAACTCTGATACCAATTGTTGGTCCCGTGGTAACTAAGAGGGGGGTGAATTAGTGGTCTTCTAAAAATTTAAGCGGAAATTTGGTGGTTCGAATAGAAGGAATTTATAGTGGTTCGACTATAATCTTGAGCCTACGTCCACTTCTCCAATTCTTGAAAGGAATTGGGTTCCATTAAATACTAATAGAAATACAATGAGGTTTTAGGAAGTTTACCTCAAATTTAGGGTTTAATGCTCACCCCAAACTTACAATTACTTTTAGTGTTTAAAGCTCACACTAATAACTAATTCATAATAGAGAAGTTGGATTTAATGCTTACACAACAAACAAACAAAAATGATTTTAATATAATTGAATGAGAAAAGGTTAAGAATGTTAGATGTAGTTGAGAAGGTTTTTTTTTTATCAGCACATTTAACTTCATTTGGAGGGGTATTTATACCCAAACTCAATAAACTAGCCGTTGCTCTTTTTGAAAAGGCAACTTCTGATTTTTGACAGGCGTCTCGATCGAGAATCATGTGTCTCGATAGAGACACTTACATATTCTTCGTAACGGCTCTTTTCCAACTGCATTTTGCTGACGTGACGCACTAAAATACTATCCGTTGTAACGGTTTTTGAAGTGTCTCGATCGAGATGACTATGTCTCAATCGAGACGAGGCTGTTGACAGATGAGCCTTTGATGTCTCGAGTGAGAATTATAGGTTTCGAACGAAAATTAAGCTCCTGGAGTCTTTTTGGCCACCTGTCTCGATCGAAATGTATGTGTCTTGATCGAGACGATTCTGTTTGGTCTTTGCCCAGTTTGTCTCGATCGAAAATCTGTTACCTTGTTCGAGATTTAGCTCGTAAATGTGTTATGCACATATGTCTCGATCGAGATGCATGTGTCTCGATCGAGACACGTAATTCTTTGATTGATCCCTTGAGCTTTGTTGAGACACACTTAAAAATAATGTTAATAAGATTTCAGGTGTTTTGTCAAAGATTCAAAACCGAGAATTAACACATCCCTTTTCTAATCTCTCTTAATCAAGGGATAAATTTTGTGGCAGAAATTCATTCTCTTTAAAATTTATGTTTTTTAATTTTTCATTTCTCTATCTAAATCGAATGAGTAGAATTATTTAGAATTTTAAAAATTAAAAATATTAGTATTTTTTTTTTGTCTTTCAAAAGGAAATATCAGTAGTTTATAATTTCTTAAGTGTTCCTTAGCAATATTAAATAAATACTAATTATTTGAAAATAAATTTATTGAATTATCATTTTCTTTTCTTAGTACTATCATTCTTATGCTGGAAACTTAAAGCCGATTAAGGAGCGAACTATATGTTAAAAAAAAAAAAAAAAGTAGCCAACTAAGCAGTCATTGTCATTGTCAAAGCCCAAAGACATGGATTCTAATTCTATAAACTACTATTAAAAGCACAAATCTTGCAAAACACAGTATAATATCTTTGTCTTAAAATTAAAAAGCAAGATTATTAATTTAATCATCCTCTTCGCAAAAGTAAAAAAGTAATGTAGAAATTATTCCAATTCTTTAAAAAACCCATTAGTTCTCTATCAAGCTCCTTCCTTTCACACCCCTTTTAGCTTACACTCTACTACTGTACTTTCTCTCACTAAAAAGCTCTCTCTTTTTCTCTCTAACAAACTCTCTCCTTCTCCTTCTCTTTCTAGTTTCTACATTTTCTCTCTCTTGTTGTTAAAGAGAAGATATTGGGAGATATATACTTACAGTGAGTGAGTATTAGAGATGAGGGGACCTTTAGGGGCTGTGGTAGGAAGGTACCCATCTAGTGATGGGAGCACGCAGATTGGTGGAATCATTAGACACAATAGGAAATGCAGAGATGTTGCATTTCTTGTTATATTTATAGCATTTTGGGTTGCTATGATTGTTAACTCCAGCTTTGGATTTAATAAAGGAAACCCTTCAAGGTCAGTGTTTTTAGCTTTAACTCAAATGGGTATTTTCTAATTTTGGCAATTTTGGTTTTTTTAAATATTTGAGTTGAGATTCACTGTCTCTTGAATGGATTTTCATTTAGGGGATCTTTCAAAGAAATTTGGAATGGCATTGTTAATGGGGTTATTTTGCTTTGAGTAATGTTTAATGATTCTTACTGTTGTGGTGTTCATTAGGCAAGATTTATCATACTTGAATTGTTATATGATCTTACATATCTACATGAGTCTGTTCTCTCTTTTAGTTTTAAATTTTTTAATATATATGGTTTACGCAGGCCATTAAGGAAAGAAATGTATATTAATTTCATCTTGAGTTTGTATAAAGAGATTTTTAGATGTTTATGGTGTCCTGTTCTGAGCATTAGATAGGGAAGGTTTGGAATTAAGGAAAGTTCTAATTAAGAGAGATTCCAGGAATACACTGCCCCCAACATTATTGCCATTTTATGTTATTTGCCTCTACATTTAGTGTTCGGCTGTTACCCTTTCCCCTTGGCTGTACTTCTTCTGGTTGAAGTTCTAATCCTCTAGGATGGCTTTAGTTTTTCCAGTTAATTTGTTCTACAGCTTTCTTAATGCATTGACTTACAGTCTTCTTATTCTCACGTAATTGCCATCATTGATGCAAACTGCTGTCTTTTTTCATTTTTATTTGTGTTAAAAGTCATAAATATATATTAGCTTCATTTTAGAAAGAGCATCACATTTTCCTTTTTGGGAAAATTAAGAAAGTGTCTTAATGTGTTTTAATTGGGGAATAATTTGACATAATAAACTTACTGGATGTAATAGTATATTTATATTTATTTATTGGTAGTAAAGGGTAAAATCAGAAAAAATATTTATTATTGAAGGTGTGTGTGGGAAAAACAAAGGCACAATGTGACACTATTTCTTGGATGGAGGTAGTACCTTACGAGGTTTTATTGATGGCGTTGGTTTACCAAGGTACTCAAATGTATGCCGTGCACCTTCCAAGTCCTTTGATGTAGAATTTATGTTGTTGCAGAAATTGATTGCTAGACCAAATCTGCAACATTGTGTTGTGCATTCTGCCTGTGTGATTTATCTTTCGGCATTGTTATGATATGTTTTAAGTTTAGAGAACCCTTTATATCTTTTGTTTCATTATCTTCATCGGTTGTGCTGTGGCTTACCAGGCTTACTTATGGGCTGGACTACAAAGGAAATGTTTGTGGTGATAGGCATGCTGGTCTTCGTGAATTGGAGCTTATGTATTGGGTAAATCCCAACCAAATCTATCAAAGTGGTGTAAAAGACTCTCAATTTAAGTTAGCGAATGCTCGGAGCATATGTTTATTGGATTGTCCCATTCCATCTGAAGATGCCCTGAATTGGGTTTGTGATTATCCAGAGGGAGATATCCGCTTGTCAATGGATCAATGGATTGATAGGAACTATGACTATTTTGAGTTCCTTACTCCTGAAATGAGAAACACTTCCCTTCAACTCCAGGGTCCTTGTTACCCTATTATATTTCCTAGTGTGAATGGTAAGTAAATTAGAATTTTTCTCTTTTTGCTAATCCTATTTCCAGTGAACAAGTTGAACCTCTTAGAATTTGCGTATGCATTTGTTTTAGTTTGTGTTGTAATTTAGTTTTCATGTTATAGCACTTGCTAATTTACTTTCTCCTATTCAGTTTTTTGGAGGTGTCAATTTATTGCTCATGCTTCAAATGTATCAATGTGGCATTGGCAACAAATGGGTGGAGTGAACATCAATGAGGACATGATAATAGACAAGTCCATTCACAAATCCATTAATGCTCGGTCATCTGTGTTGAAGGTTGAGGAAATTACTTAATTGCTTCCTTAAAATGACTAAACTCTTGGGTTTACAAAGAAAAACGTACAAGTAGCTCTTGTCAATATTGAGTTGCTACATTAACTTGTTCAACAATTTTATTTTATTTTACTGAATAACTGTAGCATAACCAATCTGAGATTGTGTTTTAAGTAAATACTAAAAGCATCTTCTTTTCTGCATGAACAAAGTAGTTTAGTATTCATTTTAACTGAAACATTCGTTAGTGTTGTCAAACTACTCAACAATGTTGGTTGGTTTGAAAATGTGATACATCCGTCTTCGGTTTATGTATTGTAGCTGGATAGAGTACAGTTGAACAGTGTACAGTAAGTTTGGTACTTGAACTAAGCTCGGTTCGTATTGCACCTGCATGCTAAACATTAATCTGGCAACTTCGTAGTCTGTGTTTACTAATTTGATAGTAACTGGGTCAATGGTTAAACTTATTGCAGTTTTTTACCTCATTCTTTCTTTATTATTTTTTTATGTTCATATTTGTTTTACATTGAGATAATTACACATGTTCTCTTTTCCAGACTTCATAGTTCATTGCTTACATTATGCAGAGATACATGGCTGATACTGGGAAGTCATGGCCTGTGCTGATTGTTTGTGGGGGGCTCTTGCCTCTGTTTTTATCAGTGATTTGGCTGCTGATGATTCGGCATTTTGTTGCTGCGATGCCTTGGATAACAGTTGTGCTCTTTGATATTCTCATAATATCTGTGACGATGTTTTTCTACTTGAAAGGTGAGAATTCTGGCTTTATTTTTCATTTTTAAATTGGCAAGCCAAACTGTTCGGTCAGGTTTTTGTATTAAAATAATTTGTATTAATAGAAATATGTGTTCAGGACATTCCCTCTGCACACTTGCAACTGGCTTCAACCTTGTTGGTTTTCAGCTGCTTAGGATCCTAATTTCACAACTGGTCTCATTATTCTTGTAGTTTTTAAATCACTACATTTGTTGGTAATCTTCTATTTTAGGGTCACCATTTGTCATCTTCATCCCATTGTTGATTATTAGGTGTTTGTTTGAATTTTATCCTCTTGTGATGGATGTAGTAAAAAAACTATGCCGAGAAACAGGACTTTGCATGTGATGATATGATCAATTAGGTAGATCGTAAGAGAAAAAAATGTGCATTACTAACTTGTACTTCTATAGTCTACATTGTGGAATGGAGAGGACCAAGTGCCACTGGCATATAGAGACCTTGCACACCTTTCTTTAGTTTTGCTTGTCTGGCGTTGTTTACTTTATGCTTCAATCCCAAAGTTTTGACAGCTATTCTGAGCCTCAATTATCTCATGCATGACAATTTTATAAAGAGAATCCTTTGGCTTATTCCATATGTTTTGTTTTTCTTGTTGACACTTGGATGTTATTATAATCATTATTTTATGGAGATATGATACTAAATTCTTCTTTTTTTTTTTCCCTCCTTTCTCTTAGCTGGATGGATTGGGAATGATGCCATCTCTCCCATCATTGGTGAACATGATCCTTACTACCATGTATCTGGACGGGTAGGTTCTGTTTTTCGCCAAGCATGTGTTATGTACCTTTTTTTTTTCCTACATCTTCCACTGTATTTGTGTTGCATGTAACTTTACTGGTTTGCACCTTTCAGGAACTAAACCATCTCCGTGCTGTTACCGTTCTAATGACTTCTATAATGGTTATGGCTGTTCTTACATCAATTGCCATTGTGCGCCGCATTCTTATGGCAACATCTGTTCTTAAGGTAAACATAATGTTTTAAGCCACAATGTAAAGCAACATGGAACTATTAGTTATTAGAACCGTTTCTCACACCAGTGGGTCTTTTCATGGCTCAATTTGGGATGGTTTAGCATTCCACATTGAAGAAATGAAATGCTTGCATTTTCTTTTTTTTTTTTTTTTTGTGAAAGATAACTCATATTTTACATTTTTTCACTGAGCTTGAGTTTTAGAACAACAGGTTGATCTTTGTCAGTAGTCTTATATTTGTAATTACTTTCATTTAAGTCTTAGCCTTTTAGGACAACAGGTTGATCTTTGTCAGTAGTCTTATCTTTGTCAGTAGGCTCTCTCATGTTGCTAACATGTGAAGAATGTTGCCATTATCAAGCCATTATACAATGAAATCCCCAGATAGTTTTACTATTGTACTAAACTGAACGTACTTTAAATTTAGCTGCATCAGGGATTTTGCTAAAGTTTAATTCGAGTTTTGGAATGTAGTACATAAGTCCTTGCATCAAAAGGTGAAATGCTTCTTCCATTAACCATTAGGAATTGAAATACTTGAACACCCTTATTTAGATATATAAAAATTATTGGGACTGCTACTTGCAGTTGATGTTTCTGAGCATGTGAAAAAATGTGCCCTGTTGTTTTATTCAAAATTAAAAAGGAAGTATACATTCCTGATGTCAATGCAATCTTGGTTGAATAAATTCAGCATTAAACTTTATGCAGGTTGCTGCAAAGGTCATAGGAGAAGTTCAAGCACTCATAATTTTCCCAGTCATACCGTGTGCTGTCCTTGCTGTCTTTTATATGTTCTGGTTTTCAGCTGCTTTTCATCTGTTTAGTTCGGGTGAGATTGTCCAAAATAACTGCAACTCTAACTGTTGCGCCTATGATCTTGCGTCAAAACGGGTTAATTGCGATAGTTGCTGCGGCTATAGCATCCATTATACTCCTCATATAGCAATTGCAATATTTTTCCACCTATTTGGTGGTTATTGGGCTACACAATTTTTTATAGCAAGCTCTGCAACTGTGATTGCTGGTTCTGTTGCCTCCTACTATTGGGCTCGTGGAGAGACATCGGTAAGCTATTCAGCTTTAGTTTGCTTTTGAATTTACTCCAAACAATAATATAAATGATCTACTGTAGATCATCCTGTTTATATCGTATTCTAATGATACAGAATGTGAGGTTAAGTGGTTCTTTTTTTACAGTTCTGTTCTTGTTTTGACAGTGCTGTGTAAAGCTGGGTACTTGAGTAAATAAGCAAACTGCCTGTACGAATTTGTCTCATTTCTGAACGATTTGATTTGGCGAGCATACCTTCAGAACCTGTTGCTAATGCCAACATAAAATAAAAATGTTTGGGTTGCAAACTTGTCCCATGAATTTCATTGAAAAAGAGTTTTAATGGTTTTTATCAAGAAACTTAAGCAATATGCCCTGACCTTAAATATTTCCTTTCCTTGTTCGACATCTTCTATATTTGACTTGTTTTAACTGTTTGGATAAAAACTTGTGGATGTACCATTTCTGTGTCAATTAGCTAAAATAACTGTCATGGCTCACTGTATTAACTGTTTGCATATTTGAATTGTTTTGAATATCTGCATAACATTCTTTTAGTACATAGCGATATTCATTTTATTTTCATGAATTAATTTTTAATTCATTTTTGTTGATCAGGCAGAGATTCCTTTTCTTCCAGTTTTTTCCTCTATGAATCGGCTTGCACGTTACAACCTTGGATCTGTAGCCCTTGGCTCGCTAATAGTGTCATTTGTGGAATCAATTCGCTTCATACTTGAGTCTATCCGCCGCAGACTGAAATTTGCCAGTACTACACCTGATAGCTGGATAGGAAAGACAGTGCACCGTACTTCCCAGTTTTGTCTGAAATGTATAGAGTGGACCATAAAATCAGTGAACCGCAATGCTTACATAATGGTAATAATGCCTATAACTAGATTCAAGCAAAGTTCCTCATGCTCCTGTGATTATTTGGACCCTGGTAGCCCTCTAAAGACACACACGCACATACACATGATTATGATTCCTGAAGTAGAAACCACAGAGAGGAAGCAAGAGAACTGGATGATGTGGTCCTCATTTGCCTGCTTTCATTTATTTTATTCAAAGAGAGAACCTTTCCTATAATTCATATTTCATATGCTACCATTTGGGATTTTTGGATTTAATCAGTTAGTGTGATTTGCTTGTGGCTTCTGCAGATAGCAATAACAGGCAAAAGCTTTTGTAGAGCATCTGCAATTGCAACTGAATTGATCATGAACAACATTCTAAGGATTGGGAGGGTAAATGTGATTGGAGATGTGATCTTATTTCTGGGGAAGTTATGCGTCAGCCTTTCAAGTGCAGTTTTCGCGTTCCTAATGTTGGATACCCATAAATATAGATCTTCTCATAACAAGATATCGTCCCCGTTGTTTCCTGTACTGGTAGGTGCATGTATAAGAATAGGTTTGAACAATTCTTTCCCAATGTATGATGAATTTGATGTGAATGCAGGTGTGCTGGGGTTTAGGGTATGTTGTCGCGACGCTGTTCTTTGCAGTGGTGGAGATGTCAATTGATACAATCATTCTTTCATTCTGTCAGGATTCAGAGGAGCACCAAGGGACAGCCCAATATGCTCCTCCACTTCTCATTCAGACCCTCAATGATCAAAATGAGATGCAGAGGCTTACTCAATGATCTTATTATGTATGTATAGGTTGCCTGAAATTTGGGAAATTTTTATCATGTTAGCGAGGATTAGGGTTAGTTATATATATACATATATACTCTTAAAATTATAAAGTAAAGTTGGAGTTTACAGTTTTATAGTCTAAGATTTTTTTTATTTGACTGACAACAACTACTTCACTGAGGAATAAAATCAGATCAGACGACAAATCCTTTATGACTCTCCCAAAGACCCAAAAAAATCGTGAAGAACTAAAGATTGGCAATCACCATGCAAAGATGAAAAAAGACACCATTCCTGCATTGATAATACAAATTCAGTACAGCAGTTTGGCTTGTTAAGAAGATTCATAGAATGATACATATAAATACTAAAAATATCCACACATTTTTAATCTTTTAAATTATAAAAAATAGGGAAATCACAACTTATGAAGTTTCATTTTACTAAGGTAGGTAGTATATGTATCTTGAAATTAGGTAACTTGTCATGTTTCTACCATTTTAAGTCTTTCAGAAAAAAAAAAATCATTATTATCTTCTAAAAAAAATTATTATTATTATTATTAAGAACCCAAAATTTTGAAATCTGAGAAACATAGATGGAAACCGATGGAATATTCCACCATCGTTAACCACCACCACACCGTTGAAACCAACCATCCGTCAGCTCAGGCAAGGGCAAGCTCCAGGTGGCGGATTTATATGGGGGTGTGAGGTGCACACGGCCCACCAAAAGTGAAAAAATATTGAAATTTACATGTAAAAATTAAAAATGCCTCATTAAACTAGTGATTTTTAAGGTATTATTTATATAATGTCCCACCAAGTTAAAAATTCTGGGTCCGCCTACTGGCACTAGAACAACCTTCACTGGTGGCTAGAAGAGGAAGACAAATCGGGTCCACACCCAGGTTAAATTGTGACCCTTAAACTTTAACTCCATTTTCATGCTATTCTACTAATCAGACGATTGATCTGAAGTCACCGAATAAAAGCCCAAATGAAGTAGAGTGTTTTGAGACTGAGGTTGCCACTGTTCATCGGCCAAAAAAGAAGATCATCATTCAAGCACCTTCTTTATCATTCGATGTTTTGTTGTTTTTTTTTCGAGGCCTTCAAACTATTTTTCGGCAGAAATTTGAGTACCATTAGACTCACCATCAGAAGAGTTTCAATTTAGTATATATGTTGTCCAAAGAAGAGGCAGTTTTCAGTTGCTGGAATTAATGGATGTCGAATGGTTTTAGGTATGACAATATGAGGTGCATTCTGTAAGAAAGAAGGCTATTTCCAAAATCTATGAAGAGAACGTTTTATTGATGTGCATTTTATTGTTCTCCACCAGCATGTGAATTTTCCTGTGATCGTCTCCGGTAAGGATGAAGATGTATATAATTTATTGATTTGTATTTGCATTTATTTATATATAAATTTGAATGTTTATGTATATATATTAACTTGTATATATTTTATTGATTAGTATATACATTTATAATTTATGGACTTGTATATTTTTATTGACATATAAATTTATTGTTGTTTATTAACCAATATTTATTTATTTGTATTGGCTTTTACTGACTCGCATATATTTATTGACGTTTATTCACCGTTTTTTTTTTTGAATTTATTTTATTGACTTGTATATATATTTATTGACTTTTATTTACTAATTTTTATTTACTGTTATTCTCTGTTATTGAATAATTTTTTCATTGAAAATCGCTAAAAACTATCTAACAGCAGCGACGACCATTTTTTCCGGTCATCTAGTGAATAAAAATTATTTACTGTTATTGACTTTTATTTACAATATGTATAATATACATACATGAGTGTCTTGGTATGTTTTAATTTTATTGACCAATATTGACTAAAATGTTATTTCTCTAATTTTTAAATTTATGTGCTATAGTCACAGAGATTTTGTTTTTAAAGAAGTCATAATTTTATGGTGTGTAATTTTCATGAAATGTAACGCATTCAAAATGAATTTTTTGTCTGCCTATAAAAATATACCAAATCCGTATTTGTTTATAATTCTACATCAATCACCTGATCATGCCTGCAATTTTTTTCCTTAGTTTATTTATTTTAAGATATTAGAGTAAACTAAATACACAAATCATTCTACAATAGAATAGTCAAGGTAAATTGGTAGGCAATATATTAGTATAATTTCAATAAAGTATAAATTATTAGTACATAATTATTATGAAGTATGACTACTATGGGGTTGATTTCAAAGTGCTAGAATTGGTAATTAAAGCGATAATATAACAATGTTATATATAACACTGGAGATGAAATTGATCGTGGACCGGATGCTGCAACTGATCGTGGACCGGATGCTGCAACGTTACTTGATTTTAGTGCTTGTGACAAAACACATATGTGGCAAAACATGTAAAACCAATAACAAGTATTCCACGGATGCTGCGACAATAACGTTACTTGATTTTGGCGCTTGCGACAGGACACATTGCAGAAGATTTAAGACCAATAACAAGTAGTATAAGGAATACAAAGTGAAGTGTGCGGAATTAGAATTCAACTCACACAATAAGCTCAAAGCACAATTAGCCATCACATAAGTTATAATTATATTTGTCTCTTGATTTTTTTAACAACTAATATACACAATATATATTATTCTTTGTTGAAACTTTTATTGGGTGTTACACAACTATATGTTTTGTTTCTATATATATATATTTTTTTAATTTTTTTATATACTAATATACACAAAATATAGTATTTTATAATTTCTCACAGGATAGTAACTGAAAAATGATGGAATATTGAACAATTAACCATTTAACTTATATAAATATTCTTTCTTTTTTAAAACATATAAATATATTCTTTCTAGTAATTAAGAAGAAACTATTAAAAGCTTTGATTAAAAAAAAATAAAAGAAAAAGAAGAAGAAACTATTAAAAGTTCCCTTGGCAAATATAGGGCGCAGTTGCTAAATGATATATATTTTGACATAGTAAAAAAAAACTGGGTTGAGAAAAAAAAAAATAAATAAAAGGCTAAATTGGGTGACATATTAATAAAATTAGTTTTTTCTGTAAGTGTGTTGCATGAGAGTACTCATCTTTAGATTTTTTTTTTTTTTATTGTTATATTTGTTATTATTTTAAATATTGCACTTATAGAAAATTTATTATTTTTTATTTTGAAATGTCTATGAGATAAATAATTTTATTTAATTATTTATTATATATTTTATTTTCACCAATAACGAATTAATTATATAGAATAGAAGAATAAACATATTACGATTTTTCGATTATTGATTTTTAATTTTGAATATTAATAAATGAATATTATTATTTTAAATTAAATATTATAGTAATATTTTTATTTTTTATAAATTTAAATTTTTTTTTATAAAAATATTATTTTAATTTATATTCATAATCATAATTTTAAAAAAAATACTATTCTAATTATGAAATTTATTTATTAACTAATTTATTCTATTAAAATTTAAATTATAATAAAAATAATATAAATTCATGTCAATGTTATTTCAATTCATATTCATAATTATATATTTTTAAGAGATTCTATATATTCTTTTAAGAAATATTATTTTAATTCATATTCATAATTTGATTATTTTTAATTATATAATTTATTAATTAATTAATTTATCGTCCTAAACTTTATATTATCATAAAAGTAATAAAAATTCAAGGGAAAAGCAAGAAGATAGCAACTTTCAAAAATGAAAGAGGAGTAAACAGCATATTTTAGAATTTGCATTTTTCAATTTCAAAAATACCCTTCTATACTTATTATATGCATTTATATACTTATCAATATATAAATATATAAAAATATCAACTATACTCTTATATACAATTAAAAATATAAAACTGTATGAATATAAATTTGATATTTATATACGACCAGTATATAAGTATATAAAAATATCAACTATACTTTTATATACAATTAAAAACACAACACAACAGTGTATAAAATTAATATTTATATATCTATCAATATATAAATAGCTATTTTACTCAATTTATATACTGATAGATATATAGAATATCAAGTTTATATACTAATAGGTATATAACATATCAAGTTCATGTACTGATATGTATATAAGATATCAATTCTATATACTGTCATGTTGTGTTTTTAATTTTTTATTATTTTTATAGATAACAAAAAAGGAAGAGGAGTATAAAAGGAAATCCTTAAAAAAATTG
The DNA here is from genome assembly GCA_949640765.1 of Croton laevigatus. NCBI lineage: Eukaryota > Viridiplantae > Streptophyta > Magnoliopsida > Malpighiales > Euphorbiaceae > Croton > Croton laevigatus. The sequence continues at coordinate 7,923 of CATIWJ010226031.1, read as the reverse complement.
CTATTCAGCAAATTTATGAAAATTTCTACTATACTAAATCGAAATTTTGAAATCTGTCATCTACTAACATTTTCCTAAATTGAAATCATATTCTAAAAATAAATACTATTTCAATTCATATTCTAATTATATTCTCTTAAAAAAATAGGGATAATTATATTTTTATCCCTATATTTTTACATATTATACTATTATATTCCTATAATTATAAACATATGCAAATAATTAGAATATGAAAAGTGTGTAAAAAAAAAAGTCCTTTAAAATTGTGGAGAGTAATTTATAGTGTGTTAATTGGACTATGAGGATATAGTAGGAATTTTCTTAAAAACAATAATGACTTTGTTCGCCCGTGAACTTCCCTGTGGGAAAAAGATTAAAATATTTAAATGATATTTAAAAAATTATTTGTGTCCATATATTTTATAGTATATAATTAAATTGTTATATGTGTGTTTTAAATATAAATTGGTTTACTTTTTAATATTAATTTTATGCATAATAATTTAGACCATTCATTTTCACACTCATGTATCAGTATCAGGGCTTAAGTAGCTTAATTTATAAGACTTGCTACAATATTTATTTTGTTCAAATATACTTCCTCTGTCATATTCAATTTATTTATTAAATAATTAATATACTATTTACTTAAATATTTGTCAAACTTTTAAAATCCTTCCTCATTAATATGGACTTGCTACAATATCCTTTATCATTAATTTAGCAGTTGTTGTTCTTTTAGAGCTTTTTTAACGCGCCTGTCTCTAATGAATCCAAGGGTATGGTTCTTTTGGGAATATTTAAATATTGTATGCTGTTGTTATGAACATTTTCATTTTGCGCGATTTGTTTAGTTTGCCCTTAAAAGTTTATGGCCATTCATTCATTTGCACCCTGAACTTTGCATTCTACGATAATTACACCCAAAAATATAAATTTAGTGACAATTGTATCCATATTTTGATATTTTGACCCAATTGACATAAGAGAAAATTACAATTTTGTTCCTATATTTTCATTCAATCTACATTTTTATTCATGTATTTTTTGAAATAGATTTTCTTATCCCCATATTTTACAGAAATTACATTATTTTGTCCTTATTCGTAAAAAACAATGACGAAAATTAACAAATCATGTCTCCGCCGAATCATTTCTTTGCTTTGATTACAGATATGACATTAATTTTAATTGAAACAACATATATTTGCTGCAAATCATAAAATATCATTCAATTAACCAATTTATTTTTTAATTTTTTCAATATATTAATGTTGTTTCAGTCAAAACTAATGTCATATTTCTAATCTAGGCAAAGAAACGATTAAATGAGACAAGACTTATTAATTTGTCACTATTTCTAGCAAGAAATGAAAAAATAGTAGTAACATTTTTCTAAATTATAATAAAAAAGTCAATTTAAAAAAATACAGAGACAAAAATGTAGATTAAATAAAAATATAAATAAATTTTTCCTCGACATAAATTAAAACTTAAAGGATTTAGTTGGAGTTGAGGCATTAATAACTATGGTTAAATTGACCAAGTTGGAAGTGGTTAACCAAGTTCAATTTCCACGTTACATGTTTCAATGAAATGAACCGGACCCATTTTCAAACCGAAAATACCAGTTATGAGAAAGCACGAATTTCACATTCTGCTGGTCACCAATTATACGTTTTGCAGAAGTTTTCTACCTGCACATTATTCAGGTCCACAACACTCTCCAGTATCAAAAACTCCCACCATTTCAGAATGCATCAAATGACTTCGCAATTCACATTTCAAAGTAGAAACAATTGAAAAAAAAAAAATTGAAATTTAGCAAAATATTTGCTTCCATGGATGCTCTTGACTTCCGCCGTCGCTACACACCAACCTAAGAATTACCAGAAGAAATTGCCAAATTTCGAAATCAAAGGTTTTCAGGAACAATTGGTTTCAAAAGAATAAAATCTCCTTGAGGGTTTAGGAATTGAAGGATTTAGTAAAGAGGAAAATCATAGATTTTGAAATTCTCATGCAATGTAATGGTATTTCAAGAACAATTTCAGGTAAAGTAATAGAGTAAGAGAATTGGATTTCATACGAAACAACTGGGTAGGGATTAGATTTATCATGGCTAACTCCCTTTCTCATATACCTGGTTTGAACAGGTTTAGTAGTATATTTTTTGTTGCAATTGTTTATCATTAAACGACGGAAGTAGATGTGTTAAACGCTATTTTTAACTAAAATAAAATACTCAACCAAACAAAAAACAAAATCAGAACTTGGAGAACTGTCTAGTCACTATAAAATTTTCGAAATGGTTTACTGAAAACCAGAAAGGAAAGCAATTAATGGAGAGGACTGGTTCTAAAATGGATTTTAATCAATTTCTTCTGTATGGTTATTGCCTGCCTAATGTTGCAAATATTACTATATTGCCCCTGCTTCTATGTAGTAGTACACAAGGAAGCACTGTATAAAATAGTCCTACGGAACTGCAAAACTTCAGTACATCCTCCAAGGTAACATAATAGCATAAAACCTAATATATCATTCAGTGAGCTCACCAAAAGATATGGAAGCATTTTAAAATGTCTGAACTATGTAAGAATGTTACATGGCAACATCTGGGTCCAGCCTTCTTTGAATTGCAGCTGCAGCCTATAAATATACCAATTATTAGTTAATTAAGATTAATTAAAAATAAATTAATTTTATCATCCTTACCTCGAAGTTGCCAAGCTTGTACTGGTAAGCCATCTCTTCTCTGAGCAGTGCTTGCTCTTTCATTGCTTGTGCCTGAACACAAGGTTGAATTCAGGTTACAAATCCCATTTTGGTTTAAAACAATAGAAATGACAGTCCATAATGAAGGGCTTGAGTGAGCTAACCATTCCACCCTGCATAGAATACTTCAAAGCTTCCACCTCTTGTTCCTTTTGTTTCTCTCGTTCTTGCCGCAGTTCCAGCCTGAGATAGGGAATAAGTTAAAAAAGCTTCAAATTTTACTGGCAACTCATTTTTTCACTGAATGAGCTTAATTTTCTTATCTACCCCAAAGATCAAGATTACAGTCCATTTGGTATTTTAAACGCAAAATAATCTTAAGTTTAATTTTGATCTATAACTATTATTCAGTTTGCTTAAATAAAGCCAAATGAAGTTTGTAAAAACAGAAAATCGACCTCTACAACATTATATAGGAAGCCCAAAACATACCGGCGCTGCTCTTCATCATTGAAGACAGTACGCTCTTTTTGCACGACCTTTTTGAAACCCTTTTTCATTTCCTTTTCCATTTGACGCTTGTAATAAGCATCGAGGTTGTAATACCTGCAAAAAAAAAAAAAAAAAATACATAATTACTTCTATCATCAAAATATGACAAATAACTTCTCTGCATATATTGTCTACATTTTTATTGTTCTCATACAAAGATAATGGAAATATGTGTAGAAGCTCCTGTGAAAGACAGGAGAGAGAGTCTAAAGGGGATCAACCAGGGAACACTTCACCATACTGTATGGATACTCATACTAACACTCGCTAGGGTTTTAATAACATATTTCACCAAATTAGAAGACCAACAAATTTACTGGCAAATATTTAAAGAAGCATATTTAAAACCAAGATAAACTCAATGTTACAAGGCAGATTCTAAACTTGAAAAGGTCTTGGGTTCAAACCCTGTAATTCCCCCTTCCCCATTGTATGTTATAACTACTGGCAAAAAAAAAAATCACCAAAAAAGCCTTACTTTTTAGATGGAAAGGTTGCAGTGTTGTGGTCCTCCATGAATCTGTACACAAAATCATTCAAATTTACTCATAAAAAAAGATGAAAAGAGCTCACTCAGAACATTTTTAAATAAAATAGTAAGCTAAAATCCGAGAGTTTTTATGCTTTATGCACTTACTGTTTGAACATTTGCTTCTCTTCCCAATTAGGCAGACTTTCCAAGTTCACCTGTGAATGACACAATTTAAATATCAGAGAAGTCTTATAATAACTAATAACTAGTGAAGTTAAGAAACCAAAATAAAAAAGAAGGAAAACACAAATGAAATAATTATCAGAAAGAATCAAACTAAATACCTGTTTCACTTCTGCCAACCAAGCAGTAAATTCTGGCCTTTTATTCCTACAAAAAAAAAATATATATATAACAATATATGATTTAAGAGTGAAAGGGCAACAACAATGTGTATTCTACAAAAGCAATAATAATTGAGGTTAAAAAGCATTGAAGTAATAACTAAGAAAAAAAAAATTGGTGGAACATATTCTAGTGGCTTATTTCCTCTGTACATAAGAAACTGACAATTTGACATTAGAAATGAACATAAACGAGACAAGCGTAACATCATCAAGATTCTAAAAATCAGATGAACCATACAAAAGGTGGATAGTTGTCATAAAGCAAGGGGATGAGTCCTGAAAGCATTCACAAATATGGCATTATCACGACCAATGCAATTATCAAAGTGATACCTCCAATCCCTCATTATAAATCTAGAATATGAAAAACAAATTTGTAGCACCAGACAACAACACTGATATGAAAACTATACATTGTTCCCCAAATGGATTGCATATGTATTGGGGTACATGACGAGATACAGAAACCCATGCATAAAGCTAATTAAGCAGCAAATAAGAAACTAGACCTAGCATTTTTATACCTATGAAAATGTCAGAATTTGTTGTTTTAGTTGTGGCATAAAAGTTTTGAAACAGCAAACCATTAATTTCAATTAGAATAGAAGCACGCCCCAAGCCTCTTACTTGCCAGACACATATCTAACAAAACAACTGAAGTTCTTGGTCATTGAAATACAATAATCGCAGAGAGAACGATGACATGTTTTACTTAAAATTCACTTTCTTTCATATTCCTGTAAGTTATCAGGCAGCAATCAAACACAATCTTCAATCTCAAAACTTAAACTAGAAGGTTTAATCATTCTTAGTAACAAAACATATATCTGAAACTTTAGCTTCATTTCTTCTCCTACTGATTAGGAATCAAACTTCCAAACTGAAGCTACAAAAATTGAATGGTGGGTTTTGGTATGCTTATCCGCATCATACAAGCCATGAAACAAAACAAAAATCATTCCTTTTTCCCACAGTTTATGCACAGGAACCAAATCAAAAGTAAAATCTCAACTACACAGTTAGCATTTGAAACCACATAATGGAATTGAAGATAAATTTATGATGAAAAAAAAAACATACCACATATCAGTTTCTCTGATAATCCCATACTTTCCCCATAAATTAGTAACTGCACCTTTTTTCCCTCTCTCCAACTTCTCCTTCTTCTTCTCTTTCTCTTTCTTCCTCTTCTCTTTCTTTATTCTCTTCTTTTCTTTCTCTCTCTTCCTCCTTTTCCTCTCCCTCTCCTCTTCTTTCTCTCGCCTCTTCCTCCTTTCTCTCCTCTTCCTCCGTCTCTCTTCTTCGCTCTCGCTCTCCCTCTCACTTTCCTCCGTGCTCGATTCCGACTCCGAATACTCAGATTCTTCACTGCCAGAGATCGAACTCGAATCGTAGCTTCTGCTGCGTCGTTTTCGCGATCTTCGCTTTCTTCTATTGGCTTTGCTCCTTTTCCTATCTTCATCTTCTTCTTCGGATTCAGAATCAGAATAAGAGCGTTTATCTAGCGTTTTTTTTCTTTTATGTTTTCTATTTTCTGAATTAGAATCCATGTGTGGATCTTCTCGACTATCTCCTTGGGACTTTCTATGTTCGTCGACGTCGTCTCTGTCTGCAGAATTGCTTCGATCTTTGGCCATGGTTCTCTATTAATTTGAATTGTGATTATAAGAGAGACGAGAGAGTGCTTGTTTCTGGTTAGGCTGTCTGGATGCTGGGGTGATCTTGGAAAGGACATAACTAGCCCAGACTATGCAATTTATAACGGCTTATTTGGTACCCCAATTTTGTTCTTTTTGGTTTTTGGTTTCTTTTTTTAAAAACAAAGATGATTCCTTGCTTGCTTTAAATAAAGGGATAATGAAAAAAAACTCCCCATGTTTTGATTATATATACAAAAAACTCCTTATCTTTTTTTTTTTAGACAAAAAAATTCACATTTTATGTTTTAGTCAACATTTTCCTCCTTCTGTCCATATTTTTCGTTAAAATAACGGTTGAAGGACCAAAACGTAATTTTACGGGGCTTTTTTTATAAAAACTCAAACATTAAAGGGTTGTTTATCATTTTATCTTCTTCAACCTCTAGTTCACGGCAGAATCAGAGGGAGGAAGAGAGAGAAGAGGAGCCGGCCACCACGCCACCGGCCACCACCGCTGCTCATTCCCTTGCCCAACTCATTTATGGTTTTCGTTGGGAGAGAGAGCAAAGAGCAGCAATCAAATTGGAAGCACAACGATCTAACAAGTTTAATCAAAAGCAGATCGAGAACTAACACATTCAAATCAAAATCAATAATCAAAGAAAGATCCAGATCCAACTCAAAATCAACTAACACAGGAGCTGGCCACCACCGCTGCTCCTTCCCTTGCCTAACTCATTTATGGTTTTCGTTGGGGGAGAGAGCAAAAAGCAGCAATCAAATTGGAAGCACAACGATCTAACAAGTTTAATCGAAAGCAGATCGAGAACTAACACATTCAAATCAAAACCAATAATCACAGAAAGATCCAGATCCAACTCAAAATCATATAACACATTCAACGATCTAATCGGGTCTTTGAGAGGTTTTGGGCACGCCGAACTTGCCTCGCTGCCTCATCATCTTCATCAATACTTTCCAGATCCAGCTCCATAGCTTCATCTTCCTCGGATATCTTTCCAGAAATGATGATAAGAACAGAGATTTGAGATGGTGGTGGTATCTGGCGGGACGAAGGTGAATCGAATGGAAAGAAAAGCGGTTTGTACCGGCTGGTGGTGGAGTAGTCTTCTGTTGATTCGTACGGTGGGCGGAGGAGAAGGGGCGACTTCTGCGATCCTTACCGGTGGTGAATGGGTTGCGTGACGTGAAGTCTGAAGAAGATGGAGGCTGACAAAGAAGGGGAAGAAGGTTGAATAAGGGGAAAGTTTATGAACAACCCTTTAATTTTTGAGTTTTTATAAAAAAAGCCCATAAAATTACGTTTTGGTCCATCAACCGTTATTTTAACGGAAAATATGGACAGAAGGAGGAAAATGTTGACTAAAATATAAAATGGGGATTTTTTTGTCTAAAAAAAAAAAAAGACAGGGAGTTTTTTGTATATATGGTCAAAACATGGGGAGTTTTTTAGCATTATCCCTTAAATAAATTACACAATCTCTTGGAATAGATTAGCCATTGCATTTTTGTTACATATAAAGCTCAATTCTAAAGCTGATATTGCAAATAGGTTACGGTTTCTGTAAATAAAAGCAATAAAAATAGAATATGTAACACCCCTTACCCCGACCATTTGCAGCCGAACTAAGAAGTGTCACATTACATAATGTATATCCTGTCTACTTAAATTACAATAATAAGGGTATTTTTTTTTCTATCTTCTCTAGCTTTGCATGTGCTGACTTCATCTTCATAGTATATGCCGGTCTAAGTTCTTCGGGCCCATTTGCTATTTATCAGTTCCTGTTTCTTTCACATCTTTCGGAGACCTACAAGTTCAGGATTAACCAAACTTGCTGAGCTATTACGCTCAGTGGATATTTTAACTAATATAAAGCATAAATAATTTAAATGCACATGCATAATTTTAAACAATATTAAGCAATATTTAAATATCACAAATCACTTTAATAAAGTAAATTGCTTAATCAAAATCTTACTTGTTTAGCTCTACTAGGTATTTAAGTGAACACAGGGATAAAGTCTCTATCTGTATTTTCAGTATGGTAGATATTTGTTCTTACCAATACCGAACTCTATCATTTCAATTTAATCGGCCGTATTCAAA
>CATIWJ010226015.1:0-24955 GCA_949640765.1 Croton laevigatus | reverse complement strand
TAATTTTTTTTCTTTTTCTCCTCTCTTTTTTTTTCTTTTTTCTTTCTTTTTTTTACATTTTATTTTTTTTCTCTTTTTCTTTTATTTTTTCTTTCTTATTCTTTTTAATTTTTTTTTTCTTTTACTTTCTTGTTTTTTCTTTTTCTATTTTTCATTTTTTTTTTCTATAACAATATATAATACAAAATAAAATCAAAAAAATAAATATATACCTTCTATAATACAAAATAAAATATAAAATAAAAAAATAAATTTCTTTGTAAGAATAATATAATATGTAACACAAACTTTTGCACCCAAAATAAGATTATACAATGCAATATAACATATAATCTGTATAAAACCAAAACATATGTATACTTTATTTCAATTTTTTTTAAATACAAGTTATAAATTCTAAATACATATTATTAATCATACATGTCATTCATATAAAAAAAATTAAAAAAATTTCAGACTCATTGCTTTATACTAAACAGTCACAACGGAAATGAAAGGGAAATCATTCCGTTTCTACAGCAAATCCAAACAGGCAAGGGTATTTAGCGTAATTCAATTCTTTTTTTCTTGTGTCCCTTTCTTAATTCTATTCTATTTTCCATACGCGAACCAAACTCCCCCTAAATTAGAAACCCACAAATTATTCTTTACCCGCATTCTGAATTCAAAAAGTTTGAAATTTCCTTTTTTTTTCCAAAAAAAAAAAAAGCACAACATTTTATATAGTTTTTAGTAGAGATGATGATGGTTAACGCTCTAGCAAGTTAGAGGCCGTTTTGGGATTTTTTTCTCTTGGGGGCCAAAGTCGACTATTTAAATTCACACAAGATAATTTTGATGTAAATTTTATCTGCTAAATCACCAATTATTTAAATTATTTTAGATGCAAATTAGATAAAAATTCATTTTTCACTCATATATATTATTATTATGGTATTATTTTTTTACTCTACACAACAGAATTTTTTATAAAAAAAAACTGATTTTATCATAAAAATTAGACTCATACTAATTATTATTTTTTTTAACATAGATATAACTCACGCATCCAGATGTGAAGATGTGATTCGACTCTATTCGCTTGGACACGAGGACAAGTTGTTTGCTAACTCTACTGGTCCCAATTACGACTCATACTTATTAGTAATTTATAAATTAATGAACTAGAATTTTTAAGAAATAAATGAGAGACATTTAGCTTTAAATTTTAAAGATGTTAATACAATGTATTAAATAATAAAAAAAATAAAACGAAATTTGAAAAACTTGCTTCCATTAGAACTCTGACGTTTTCCCACTAGGCTACCAAAGACTTATTGTCCAGTTTTAATGGCTTTTTGAAAATATTTTAGGACCTTAGGGGGGCCACTTTCTAGTCTCCTAACTCCGTTCGCAAGGACCCAATTTCATGTTCAATCAATCGAACGTTCTCTACTAGTCTATGTGGACAAAGGATCTGGTCGGTAAAATTAGTACTTTTTTTTTTTGGGTAGAGTTTAATAGTTAGTTATTTAGATAGCAGTTCATAAATTATTAACTGTTAACAGTTAAATATTAAGTAGGTTAACTTTTTATAAAACGACATCCTAAATTTTAAAAGTTATCTAAAACGTTACGACATCGCGCATTATAAAAAAAATATTTAATATTTTGACTAATTAAACCACTAATCACTACCTTAACTAATAGTTGTTGAACATGCATATAAAAATGAGTTGGCAAGACATAATTTTAACTTTGTTCATTTACATACAAAATTCAAATTTAGTGTGCAACCGTGACAAGATTTTTTAAATAAGGTATATTCAAAATACAGTGTACATATTACAACTAGTTCGGAGCACATCAAAGAAAGACTTTTAAATCTCAATTATAAAGAAAAGGTATGTGAATTTGGTTAACATTAAATTCAGTACCAAAGAGTAAATGGGTAATTAGAACAATCAAGATTATCCACAAATTATAGAATCCAATGCTCAACTTGGACAAAACCTAATTCCTAATCTTTCCTACTCAAAGACCAATTGCATCATCAAGTAAATTAATCACTTTTTTTAAACTTTTAAAAGCTAGAAACAAAGGCGGTCTATCATTCATTAACATTGTGATAAGCACCTTTCAAGGGCCTAATCTCTATTGAAGAATTAATTTTGACTATTAAATAATTGATGGTTAGTGTTTTGTTTTGGAGCATTATAAAGAAAGAATAAGCCTTCAAAGAGAAGAGAAGAGAGATAAAACCAAAAATAGTGGTGTATGTGTTTCTTATCCACTCTTATTGGGTTTGAAATAGGAACAAAAGGCCAATTTGAGTGATATAGAAATAGAATCACATATTGGGTTATGATTTGGTAGAGGAAAATTGTGAGAATCCATGTTGACTACTAGTGACCAATTAACAAATGTTATGGACCCACATGATGATGTGGATCTAATTCAATCAAATCAAATAAAAATTTTTTTTTTTCTTTTTAAAGAAGAAAGAAATAAAGAAATTGTTGGTTTGTTGGTGGAGGATGGATAGAGTGGGAATCTATTGAGTCATTTTTATTTTATCAATTCTTAAATTTATTTATATATAGTTTTCCCTTTAAGAGGATATGTTTTAATCTCTTTTTATTGTGCTCAAATCAATATTCCTTATTTGCTTATTCCTTTAAAGTGTATGGTGAATGGGATGTTGGATTGACTGAATTCTACATCATATAAAAATTGTATAAAGAGACAATTAATTTATTATACATTTGTCTATGAATTTCTATACTAAAGTCTATACAGAGGTGGAAATTGAGGGCTTAACTATATTAGTTACGAATTCAAATCCTTATTTAAACGTGTATTGATAGAAGAGAGTTATGGGTTAAATCCTTCATTTGAATTAAAAAAAGAGAGAGAAAAAAAAGTCCATACAAAGGTCGAAACTTTATATCTCCAAACATAATTACTTTGTAAGTTATTTTTGCATCATAATTAAACAATTAAGTTCACCTAAGTTAGAATAAAATGTTTTTAAATTTGGCTAAATTAGCCTTCTCTGTTTAATTATTATAAATTTAGTATAACCACACAATGTGTGGTTGGAATAATTAATTTGTTTTTTTATTTATATTTATATAATATTTTAAATTTGAAATTATTATAGAAATAACTTTATATAATAATAACTTTACATTTTTGTAAATTTTTTTAAATATTTTAATTCCGCTCTTTCAATCTCAAAAATTATAGTTGGTTTTATGTTTACACATTTTAAAAAAAAGTCATTAAATTTTTTTTCTCAATATTTCATGTTATACCTCTCATATACGACCTAAATTTATTAATGCACTTAGAAAATTAAATCAACATCAATTATGTAGGGGTATAGTTGAAAAGATGAGTAATATACAACACAAATTATGGAAATTAGTATACTTTTGAAATACCGAAAAATAAAAGTGTGAATACAATTTTAGGATAGAGAGAATATAAATTTTCGCTCAAAAAATAAAAAAGTATATTCAGTTTTGTTATTTTAATTTAAATTTAGCTTAATTAAATTATATATTTTATTTCATTTTATACTTTTTTTTAAATTTATTTGTATTATGTTTGGATTAAAATAAACTCTAATAAAACTAGAATAATTTCATTAAGTCAAATTACATTCAATTTTTTTATAAAAAAATTGAAATTATAAAAAGTTATAAATAAGTAAAAAATAAGTAGAATATATATATATACTTCAACTTCAGACCTACATGTACGGAATTCAACTCTCCTATTAAAGCTAAACCATGAATAAAAACCATACAATAATTCAGTATTTTAGACTACTTCCTAGAGACTAAGTCTGGCCAGGGGTCTGGTCGAACCATGGTTTGATAACCATTTTGAACCTTAACTCTTATTGTCCCAATTAAACCATCTTCTATCCAAACCTTAATAGTGGAAAAAGGGGGTATGTTCAGGTTCAAGGAAATTTTGAACTGTAAACCGGCTGTTCAATGACCTTGTCGGCCCCTAATTGAACCAAACCGCGAAATGCAGTTCAAACCGTGCCGAATCACCTTGAAATGTGTCAATTCGAACAATCCAATCCATGCTTAAACCAACCTAGTTGAACTGTAACCGACGGTTCTTGTCTAATAGAACAGTACATACAGGAGAACATTCAACTCTACCTAAGAACATCCGGCAACCAAACGTTTTTTTGTAAAATTCTATTTATCAGTGTTTTCTCTAATTTTTTTTATAATGATGTTTAACAACATATAATTTTACTAAATTGATCACGATTTTTAATAAAAGCATTATTAGTTAAAAGTAAAAAGTACATGCAAATTTTTTTTTTTTTTCAAATTATGCTAAATAATGCGAAATAACCTTATTTATGAGATCACCCAAATATAATTGGATTTAATTAATGAGTATGACAACCATTAATTGAAACAAAAAAATTTTTATTGTGTGGTTTTATTTAAATTTTAAATAATTAATAATTACCTAAATAATTACTGACAGCAAAATTCAAACTAAATTAATCTTTGGGAAAAAAAAATCTTTTGCTTTACATTCTATACAATAAATATAAATTTATGTATTGCTAACAATATTGACAGCCTGCAATTATATTTTAGTTCAGGGAAAAAAAACCACATAATGAATTTTTTATACTAATAAAATTTAGGATTGTATAATGAATTTTTAAAGGAAAAAAGTATTTTACATAATAGTCTGTTTTATTCCCATGTTTTAAAAATTTATACTATTTTATCCTTTCTCGCAAAAAATGGTAACAAAAGTTAACAAGTTATGTCTCATCTGAATTGTTTCTTTGTCCTGAGAACAAATATGACATTAGTTTTGGCTAAAATAATACCTATTTTTTAAAATAGCTAAAAAATAGTCAATCAACTAAACTGTTTTTTAAATTTTCTGACAAATATGTGTTATTTCAGTTAAAACTAATGTTATAGTTTATTATATTAATGATATTAGATAATTATATAAACTAAATCAATCAAGACAAGTTATAAAAAAATAAAGAGAAAAGATTAAAAGTTAGAATTTTATATAAATGAAATTCCTCAATTCTAATACTTTAAGTGATTATTAATTACAATTAAATAACTAAGTTATAAATATTTGATTGGGAAAATTACAATTTTTTTATGTAATCTACATTTTTATGTCTCTATATTTTAAAATGGACTTTATGTCCTTCAGTTTTGAATTTGTTAGACAAAATTGAACTTCTGTTAAATAATGACCATTATTCCATTAATTTCCTTTCAATGACATGAATACCCATTGTTATTATGGCCCAAGTTAAAAGAGGGGCCTATATGGAATTAGGCAGTTAGGAGAGGGAGGAAAATGCTCTTTCCTCACAAATTCCAGGACTAAAAAAGAATTTACCATCTTCCTCATAATAGGAACTAAACATATAATTTTCGACCCAAACAACACAAATTCTATTTCTGGTAAGGAACATAGCCATAATGAATTTTTCATCGTGAGGAACCTAAATCTAGTCTCACTTTTCCCGTTAGATCACCAAAAGACCTTGATGTTTGTGTTTGAAGGTTTCAGATCAATTTTATTTGTTTTACCAACTTGGTGATTTCTTCAACTTCGGCCAATAATTGTTGAAATGGTTAATGACGAGGTTCATCGGTACGTAATGAGTTGATCGGTGACCTCCGTTACCTTAGCCAACCACTAGAGCTATAGGAGCAAGCTTTAACCGTGGCGATTATGGGCTTCTTTCATATAGGGCTAGTTGGAGTCACTAAAAATATTAGTATTTCTTCTGACTCTAGTTTGACAATCGCAACTCGTTGATTGCAACGAGGCACGGTCATTGAGCGATGGAGCGATGGTGAGGTGCCACCAGTCATCCACAACGTTTTGTTAAAATTTATGAATCAAGATGTAATATTAATTTTCTTATTAATATATTTTACTAACAAAACAAAAATAAGAGAGAGAGAGGAAGGGAGGGACCAAGGCTCGAACTATATTTCAAAGTTTGAGAGGGTAAAACTAAATTTTCACATTTTATGAAGTCAAATTTTAAAAAATATTTAATTGTCTAGGAATTACTGTTGATACTGCATATGAGGTCAAATTGTAATAATAATAAATATTTAATAGTCACTTTTTTTTATCAGGTTTTGGGCGATCACACGTGTATTTTTTTACCAAAATGGTACCCCTTTTCTTATTTTTAATTATTTTATTTATTTTTTATCCTCTTCTTAAATAAAATCTAGATCACTTTTCGTTTTGAAAAAGTTTTGAGCTTCTCATTTTTGAGGATTTTGATCCTCTTTTAAGAGAGATTTCCGTTTCCTTTCATTGGAGTTTAATGTTCCATATGTTGGATTATTTTATTTTTGTTTCATTGTTTGAGTTATTTTGTTTATTGGGTTGAGGTGCAATATGACATATAAATTTGATCTTTGAGCAATAATTAGAAACTGATATTATAAAACTCATTAAAAGACTCAAGCGTTAAGTGCTGGTCATTGATTGCTACCGAAAAAGACTAAGAAGTCAAACAGTATGCTGAATTTCCACCAAATGTAAATGATTCAAAATTTTTCAAATTCATGTAATATGTTGAATTTTTATCTTAATTTTCATTCTTTTTCTTGTGAATGAAATGTTTTTTTTGGCTCTTTTTTTCTCTTTGGAGATCAAAGACAAATCAATCAAATAACCAACAGCTTGAGTGTAAGTGTGAAATGCCAAGTGTATGTAGTGCACAAACTGTAGGGAATTTTTAGAACTCAAAAGTGGAGTACGCTAAAAACTAACTTCAGGATTGTGGGTTTGAGTTCGCTATAAATGTTTCACCAGTCACCACTATCGAAAGTTTGATATTAAGTTATGTAAACGTTATGTTATCCTGACAGCAAGACAAGTGAACAAGATTGGTATTGAATGAATAAGGTGATTTGGTAAGTCATAAGTGACAAGTTTCCCCGAATAGAATCAACAACGATAAAGTGATAAGTTTGAGAGATATTTTCTAACAAAATCAACATAATGGTTGAGGTGTTTGCGGAAGTGGTAAGAGTTAAGCTATCTCGGATAGAATCAAAGATGACAATATGACAAGTTTAGAGATAGCTTTTCAGACGGAATCAATAAAAATGTATTGATTGGAGAATAACTATATTTCCTTGGACAAAATTGACATTGAAAGTGAGCGATTTTGGGCTTAGGCTACATTAATCGACATAGCAAAGTCAAGTTTTTGAACTTAATTACTATAGATGGAATCAACTAAATAATTAAGTGTACAAACGTAAAAACAACAAAATTTTATTAAGATCGACCGATATATTGAATTACAATGAGTTGTCATAGATACTTGAGAATTGGCCAAAGATAATTTGATTAGAACTGAGCCTAAAAGAAAATTGTTCTCCACTACTTGGTAACTTCTCAGCATGTTTTCAATAACTTCTCATCACACCCCAGAGATAATTGCCCATATTTAGTCTTAATAGCCAATCACTTAACTGCTCATCATGTTTCATCTCAATAACTGCCTATTGCTTAGCTTGATAACAGACCAATACTTAGAAGCGATTATTCAAAATATACTCAATTAGACATAGAGAATCTTCTAGAACTCGCTTAGCAGTCGTTTAATGAAGTCATCTTTGCCGCTTGTGAATTTAAAATTAAAAACCTATGGATTAATTAATCAATAAGTGTATCAATTAATTTTTTTTTAAATATATATCAATTAGTTAACACTCATTTATTAGTTATTAACAACTAAAAGCTACACATGTTTAATTTGATGTTAAAATATTACAAGTTTCGACCCAAAATTTAATTTTTTTTTAAAAATGAAACAATTTCTTTTCTAAAAAGAAATTATTGCATGAGTGAAATATTATTATCATTAAAAATAATTAGATAATTAATTATTTAGCTTAGGCCCTGTTTAATTGAGGGAGTTGGAGAGGAACTTGAAAATTGGTACTCCCATGGAAGAAAATGTGTTTTTTTTTTTTTTAAACATAGGTCATTCACATACCCAGAACCTGGGCCTTAGGCAAACATCTTGACCATCTTAAATTACCCTGCTCTAAATACCACTCGAACTCTAAATCTTCAGGTAAAGGGCCAAAGTCCTACCCACTTTGACTGACCTTTTGGTGGTAAAATGTGTTTAGTTTCCCACTTTAATTAACCCTCTGGGGAAGTTTATGATTCAACTTTCCTTCCCTAAGAAAGTTTAACTCATGAGAAGAAACATTATTGAGTGGTGATGACGACAAAACCCATCTACACTTGCTAACGTCAACAACGTGTTTAATGCTCCAATCAACTGCAAAACATTATTAACAACTTTTAATCAAAATTATTTATGCTTAACATAATCCCTTATAATTATGCTCTTCTACACTACACTCTTATTTCCACATTTTTTTAAAGGCACTTAGTTTTACAATAATATTAATAAAATATTAATATTATGTTCTCTTATTATTTATATTTCAAAAACTCTTTTTTCGAATAGTTAGTTTTATAAGTGACACAATTAAGTAATTGCAAGAAAGGGGAAAAAAAAATTGATGGAGAAAATGGGGCGTGGTGGCCTAGTGGTTCAGTCTTTGCTATGTGCCTCAGACGTCTCTAATTCTATCTCAGGCTCTAATTTCACTCCCTGCTAATATACTAACTGAATGCGTGCATATATTTATGTTAGAAAAAAAAAAAAAAAAATTGATGGAGAATAGGTCATATGGGACACGTAGGATTAACAATTAAACACAGCTTCTTATAATGGATGGGTTTAGGTAAGAAGACTCTTCCAGATCTTGTACAATATTTTAATTAAGATTTTTCATTACCATCCACTTCGTGTTTTTAATTATGCTCTAACTTCCTTCTATCAATATTTATTAATTTTCAACTTTCATTACCATCCACTTCCTTTTGTTTGACCAAATTTAATTGAATTACTTAAAATTTATAACATTTTTCAACTCGGTGGACCAAATTATCTGAATTATCCAAATTTCTAATCTAAGAATGACTATTTTAGAATAGGAAGAAAAAAATTGATTATATTTCGGACAATGCGACCAAAATACTGAAAGATTAGCTAATTTGGATAATTCAAATAAAATCACTTAGTTCGGTTAAAATAACATAATACGGGTGAATTTTAATTTTAAATTTTTCCAATTTAGCAGAAAGAAGGATCCCCCATTTAATATCTGGTACTATAAAATCACTTGTCGTAGTCTTTTTTTTTTTTGGCCAATCATAAAATTCTTTGTTAAGTATATATAGTTGTGAATTTAAAAAGGATGGATATATCTATAATTACAGCATTATTTATGAAGCCATCAAAACTTGCAAATTGAAAGTGAAATATCAAGTCATAAATTTCAAAACCTAAAAGGTATCTTCAATTCCATAAATAACGTTTGGAAATTTCTTATAGATTTTAGAAAAGCAATGAAAAAGATGTTGACATAACATAATAATAAAATTATATAAAATGAGTACCCTATGATAATAACAAGAATAATGTGTTACAATTTGAATGGCTCGAGAATCCTTTTCAAAATTAAGCATGAGGTGAACACTCCTTTTCACACCCTATCCATTACCTTGATAGGGATTTTCTGTTATTCCCATCAACCTTAATTAATTTTTGGACAATACTTCAAATTTTATTTTTTTTCCCGAACAAGATAAGAAATATTAGATTGTGTGGATTTGTTGGCTCATTCTTCTAGTTATATGATTTCAATGTATTTAACGATCCTCCTTCAGATTTATTATCTCGTTTACGATGGCAACAAGAAGTGTTGTACCACATTTTTCCTGGATTTTCCCGATTATCTAATCGGCTTAATAATCTACGTTCAGATTAGCACTAGTACTATCAGTTAGAAATAATATAATATTTTGTGATTCTAAAATTATTTTTGTTGTATTTTATATTATTCATTCAAAAAAAAAATTAAGTTACTGGAATATATATCCGTTAATGATATGAGTGGGGAATAGTATTGATCCCTTACGTGGACTTGAACGTTGCCGACACATCCACTTTTCTAATGTATAATTTTTTCTTTTAAAAGCTAATTCCTTTTATATGCTATTTTTATTCTTTCTTCTTTTTTCAAATAGAAAGACTTTTTTTTTTTTTTTAATTGAATTGAGAGGGAATATTTGACGGTAAATGCAAATTTCTATAATCCTAAATACCCCATCAAGTCTAATTTTATGTTCCAACACAATTGGGAGAGTGAAAGTCATAATTACTACTATTAAACTATATCTTGCTTTAATATATATATATATATATATAATGCTACCATAGTATATTATACTATGTAAATTTTGTCGTCATACAATATTTATATTTTACTTGATATTTTAATAAATTTAAATTAAATTTATAAGTTCATAACATTTATTTTTCTTATTTTTATAAAATTAATTTTGATTATAATAAAATATATTTCAAATTTTGACTATATAAATACAATAAATAAATGAATTTTTTTTATAATAAATGACAATTTTAATAATATCGAATAATAACAAGTTTTACATATAAATATTAAGAATCGTAATACACCTTTCAAAAAAAAAAAAAAGTAACGTAAGTGTCAAGTTTGTTTATGACACAATAATAGATTAGTTTCAATATAATTTTTAAGAATATATAGAATTATATTTTTATCAGTGAAAATTTAAAACTATGAAAATATTTTAATATTCAATTTTCCTAAAATAAAATTTAAATTATTTAGTCAACAGCTTAATAATTTAATTTAAATTATTCATCTAAAATTGAGTTCAGTTCATTTATTAATCAAGATTACTAAAAAGTTCATCTCATTTAATTTTTTTACTTGAATTCAAATAAAATTTTAACAAGCTAAACTGAGTGAGTTTTAAGTATCTTTAGTCAACAGCTTAATTTATTTCCATCAATAATATCAAACCTATAATAATATAATATTAATTGTAAAATAAAAAAATAGCAATTTTTGAGATTTCATATGAAATAAATAGTATAAATTTTTAAAAATTAACTATTTATAAAAAGAAATTAAGGACAGACAAATTATAATATAAAAAGAAATGAATAAAAAAAGTAATATAAATATGAAGTAGAAGAAGAGAACAAGTGTATAAAAAAAGTCACGTGTCGGTGGCTTCGATTGCAACAAACGAAGCAAAGCACAGCAGCACACACCTCGTTGTTACCTGCTTTTATGGTATCACAACCTTTACTTCTTTCTTCTTTCCTTTTTCTCTCTCTCTCTTAGCAGCAGTCGTCGGAGGAAGAGGAAAAGGTCTGGCTCTGCCAGTTAGGGTAGTGGTGGCCGGTAGCGGCGGCGGTAACTGTAGAAAGACGGATAAGAAAGGTAATAGTGAAAGGAAAATAAGAGTCGGAAATAAATTGATGGAGTGGTGGCATAAAATGATTTTTCCCGTTAGAAGAGTTTGGTCTGCCGTTTCTTCTCGTCTCAAGCCTCGTAACAA
Organism: Croton laevigatus; assembly: GCA_949640765.1. Taxonomy (NCBI): domain Eukaryota; kingdom Viridiplantae; phylum Streptophyta; class Magnoliopsida; order Malpighiales; family Euphorbiaceae; genus Croton; species Croton laevigatus. The sequence goes on along the minus strand of CATIWJ010226015.1, from coordinate 13,432 downwards.
TGGTTAGTTCTTCTTCTTCTTCTTCTTCTTCCTCTTAACGTGTGCTTTTTTTATTTCTTGAAATTTAATTTTTTAAAAAGAAAATTACACATTTAAGCCATCTGTTAACATTAATAAAAATTTTAATTTGAATTCTAAAAATTTACTGTATCTCCACTTGTTTGAGAAACTCTCGTTCCATTTAATTGTAATTTCATAATTTCTTTTTGGAATTTCACCCATTTGTCATCTAAAATATGTTTCGGATCGTGGTTTGGTTTTGGAGATTTCTAATAAAAAATTTATAAATTTATTTAATGTTTCTTTTCAATTTATTCTTTGTCCATTGATATTTCTATTAGCTTCTTTGAAATTTTTTTTTTGATATTTCTATTAGCATTTTTCTTTATAGTAATTACTCCCTTCCGAACTACAACAATGTCCGAACTTTTATTTTTTAAAAAAATATTTAAGGGAATGGTATATTATTTATTCCATACGTAAATTTTATATTTTCAATATAATAATTATTTATTATACGAAGGAAGGAGTAACTAATAATATTGGTCTTAAGAACTAATAATAGAAAAAAATTTAAGAAACTAATAATAGAAAAATTTAAGGAAGAATTATAATTTTGTTCCTATATTTTTATTTAATGTATATTTTGTTCTTGAATTTTTTAAAATAGTCTTTATTATTCTCATAATTTGAGGAAAATATACCATTTTATCTTTTTTACCAAAAATAATAACGAAAAATTAAAAAGTTATATTTCATCTTGATTATTTATTTGACTTGATTAAAAATATGATATTATGTTAAAAAAATTAATAAAAAATTAATTATAGATTGAATGATATTTTAATATTTTCAGTAAATATATATTGTTATAGTTAAATATAATGTTATATTTATAATTCGAGAAAAAAATTGATTCAGAAAAGAAATAGTTTATTAATTTTCATCAATATTTCGGATAAAAAAGATAAAATAATATTATTTTTTTAAAATACAGGAAAAAAAATATATTTTAAAAAATAGATAGACAAAAAAATTGATTAAATAAAAATATAGGAATAAAACTGTAATTTTTCAAAATTTAATTAACAATTTTTTTTTGATAAACAATTTGTTTAATCTTATAACTTATTGTACATAATAATAATAATATTATTATTATTATTAATTAAATTTTGTTTTTCCTAAGGCAGGCCAAATTTTATACTAATATTTTTTTTTTATCAACTTATACTAATATTTATTAATATTATAATTTACATTAGAGGCAAATCTATTAATGTTATTTCATTTTCAGTAACCTAAGAAAGAAAGCAACGGGTTCTTCTAAAATCAAAATCAAAATTGAAAAAAATAATTGCCGGAAGATTCCAATCCAATGATGGTGAATACACCCACTAAGTTAAGTTTTATCCACTTGAAGACAAATTAAAAATTAAAAATAATGTCTAACAAATATAGATTTGTCAAATCAAATGTATCTATTTCCTTTATAATTCAATTATTTAATAATAATGACCTCTCTATTATACTTTAAAAAAATAATCTAATTAATTCACATTATCAAATCCAAGGGTGGTTGGTGAGGTAATATCACCAAAGATAGGAGGTTTCAGGTTCAAATCCTCTTAGGGTAACTAAAGATGTAAAAAAAAAATTCACATTATCAAGTAAACAATTTGATTTATTATTGTAGATTATATGGAAAAATGAGTGTATAAATTGGAATCAAAATTTTTTATGCAACCAACATATACATTAATTTTATGGATGATTATTGGTATGTTCCGTAAAATTAGTTGTTGGAATAACGTTGTTAGTAGTAGGTGTTTACAAAATTTTATAAATTAGGAGTTGGCATTTCATAAAACTCCATCTAAATAATTAAAAATTATCTCAAAAGCTACTATAGTAAATGTTAAAAGAAAACCATTTTAAAAGACATTGCTTTATTTCACCTTTTTTTTTTCAATGAAAAAATTATTTATTTATTAATGCTTCATTATAGTCCATTAAACTAATTTGGAGCTCAATACGTTTAAAATGAAACTATTATACTTTATCTTACACTGCATACACGTAGTAACAAGTAGACTAGATCCACTAACCCAAATAATAAAGAAAAATAATAAAGCTTAAAGCCTAAGTTTTTTTTTTTTTTTTGAAAATAACTTAAAGCCTAAGTTTTGATTAGCCAAAGAACTTAAATGATAATGGCCATTTCTAAAAATGGAAGTGTAATTTGGTTATAAAAATTCCTTTGCGCCGAAAGGATTGAGGTGTGTTGCCCATCCCTCACTTTATGCTAACCCAAGTAATTAATGAATCTTCTTAAGGATTTATTTAAATCACACACACATACAAGAACAACAGTATATTTATACCATGGTGATATTAACATTGCATGATTTTTTTTTTTTTTAAATTTATTTGACACTAATTTTCAAACTAATTTAAGAAATAAACCTCAAGTTTCTTATCAAATTATTTACTTTCAGGAAAAAAAAAATCCATTGATTGTGCACTTCAAGATATAGTCTAATAGCAAGCGCACCTATAATCTGACTTGCATAAACTAGGGTTCAAATCTCCACCCCAAAACTAAAAACACAGAAGAAACTCTAAGGTAAATTAAGGACTCCTTAGGAACAAATGAATTTCATAAAATTTTGTAACATTTATTTTTAAATATTTGCATTTCTTGATGTTTTCGAAGAGGGGGAAAAATGATTTGAAATTTAAATTAGTTATTTTAAACATTTGCAAATGAAGTTTATTAAAAATTCATTTACAAATGAATTCGAAAACTCTGATTCATTCATTCAAAAGTGGGGTAAACCATTATTGATTTGCTACAAATAGGTGATCTGAAAACAGGAAATGAGTTACAAGTGAATACTTGTGTGCAGGTGCAGGACTACTGAAGCTCCACGATGATGTACAGACATGTGAATACGAAGATGTTCAAGTTATGTGGGAAATGTTGAGAAGAAATGAATCAGAGCAGATAGCTAACCATCCCAAATGCAAGCAATGCCCTTTCCGCAAAGTTTTTATATGGTCTAACCACACTGCCCCATCTTCTTTCTCTGCAAATCATGCCTAATAATTCCTAATCATGGTATCTTGATAATAATCATAATAATAAGAATAATGTGATGGTGCTGTCCTGCAAATAGACATGGCATCCATCATAATCTTACTAATACTATTGAACGGCCGACGTTGCAGTAGCATAGTATAGAGCTGTTGCTGAATGTATCTAAAACTCAACACAAATATGTGTGGAAACTGGGAACTTTACCTTTGTTACCTGTGATAAACAACCTCCTGTCAAATGAAACAAAAATGTCATTTGTAAATACACTGTTCTGTTATTACCAACAATCACCTGTAATCTGGGAGTTGCATGCAATCTTTATTGGAAAACAAATTTGAATTTGCATTTCTACACAGAAGACGAGTATCCAGTAATTTGTTCGTGATAAAATATATAGTAAATCATCTCCATTCCAAGAAAACATAGCTATTACCTCTCTGAATATCTTTGAATCGAGTTAATCATTGCCTGTTTACTAAGTTTAATGGTGGAAGAAGGCCAGCTATGGCTAGACGCCTGAAGAGGTACTTCATATTCGAGCAAAAATAGTGTGATTAAATCAGATGCTGACAAAACCAATTGGGCTAAGAATATCTTAAAATCACATACGAATTACATTTATGTCAAATATTCATTGGTTGCTAGAGAAAGGGAATCAAGGGTTTTTTCAACCTACATTCGATATGCCTCAAGTAGAACCTTTATTGGCTGATGATCATCAGTTCTACGGTCCTAAAGGATACATATAGAAAAGGGCATGTGCCCGCGTTCTATCCCGTCTAAATGATACATAAAAAGGCGGAAAAAAGGAGCAAGTACATCAAATACAGAAAAGTGGAAGTCAAAAAAAAAAAAAAAGTAGAAAATAACCTGTATGATTTTCCTAATTTAGTAGCTTTCTCACCGCATCTGTTCTGGACGTCGCATTAAGCCTTTGGTCCAGGGCTGTATCTTTTTCCTGATGTGCTCTAGCCAAGTTGAAAACCAGATTCCAAGGTGAAAATGCAGCAAAATCCTCATTCCACGACTCGATTTCTGACATTTGGCCTACTCCAAGCTAGAAAAATAGTCAGGATATATGCAAAGTAGGAAAATGAAAGAGTAATATATGGGGATTGCCAAAACCAAAACTGAATTTGTTAAATACATAATGGATTAGAAACCAAAATATTTTTGTCATGGACACTAAATTATCCTAGATCCATTGTTATATCCCTATATTTGTACTTCAACACATAAAAATATATGCCAATTCAAACTTGAAACCATGCAACACAAACAAATCGTTCTATAATGCTTATGCTGCCACTAGGTGCAGCATAGCGGAAGAACTTACAGTTTCACAAAATTAAGAGCATCTTAACTGAAATTTTGGAAAAAGAAAGAAAATTATAAAATGATTGACGAGATAATAAGTTCTTGTTAATGTTGTAGAAAAAGGAGACAGAAAGGTGTATATTGGTAGTTCCTGTTTAAAATCTAGAATTAAATGAAGAAAGAAGCATAATTTCAAGTACCCAAAACAAAATCATTGACACAGCAATTCGACAATACGATCTAACATAATTTGTGAACTATTTGACATCATGGAGATTGCAGTAAGTGTCAAATACCATATGATACTGATGCTTCAACCTATCCTTTGTATCTCTGTGCATGCAATAATGCAACTCAACTTGCCTAAACCTTAATTTTGTTGGAACCAGCCATATGGAGGATCCTTGTCTTTCTCATTCGACAGATTCAGGAATATAGAGATTAGAATAGTGATATAGATGGGCTGGTTTTGATCAACTCCCTGTAATTTTTGTGAACCAATTCAACAAGGTCAATTTGAGTATTGTTAAACCAAAACCAACCAAAAATTATGGGGAAAGTCATATCTTAGGCTCAACAGATTAGCTGTTTGCTTACTAATGGTTCCAGGTTGAGATTTCAGCATAGTTAAGAAAAGAAAGGCAGACACAACACAAATTTCACTTAAATCCAACTGACAGCTTAATATCAAATAGATGTCTACCTCTATGGCTGACATGGTAGAAATGTAAGCCAATTTTCCTCAAAGATAGTAACATCGATCAAGAGAAGTTATAAAATGGAATTGAAAAAGTAACATTATTTTCCATTGAATAACAAAGCAATTTAGCATTCTCAATATTAAAATAAATGAAAATGTTACTGAAGAAGAAGAATCAGCTTAGGTTCTCTCCTCAAAAAGCCAAATTTCCTCAAAGCCAGTAACATCAATCAACTGAAGTATAGTTTCCAAAAAATAAAAAAAATCAACTGAAGTATAAAATGGAATTGAAAAAGTAACTTTGTTATGCATTTGACCATGCAATTTAGCACTTTCAGTATTAAAAATGGAGGACAAAGGACAGCAGATTTGCAACCAGGTAGAGCACGATCAAATTCACAATCTTATAGAACCAGCCAGTTATACCAGAACTAGAGACTCCTTTTGAGACCAATTCTTACCTGCCAAAATGACCCTGGCAAATTAATCATTATCTTGACAAGATAGTGCTTACTTGGATTGCAATTGGCTTTTGGCAAACTATGTTTGCGATACATATGCTACATATACAAAATTGAGATTTAATTCAGCTTTTCTCAAACCCATGGATTTCCAAAAGCAATTCAGTTTTTTTTCAGGAAAAAAAAAAACAAAATGCAGTTCTGAAGTCAAAGCTTTAATTTCAAACAGAGCTTAAATCACACTTTTAATGCACACATAAAACAAACTTTCGACCAACTTAATAAATTCTAAATAAAGGAATCCATTCCTCAATGACACAGGCCAGGAAGGTTTGAGGAAACATTAAACCTTCATTAATGAATAAAATACACCACAACCTCATGGGACGTTACCAATTTAAGCAGTACCCTAGTTGACTTCAAAATAGCATTAGAATAAATTAGGGAATTATTTCTTTAAAGTATTTTAATTTTCGTATTGCGAAGCCAAATTCTGAGATAATGGCAATAAATGGATGAATAGAGAAGCATCACTGTAGGTGATACGCATGTGTGCATATACATGACCTGAAAAGTAGCACGCACCTGAATGAAGCATAAAGTGAAGGTAAATTCAGAACAGCTATGCTGAATTATCTGCATGAACAGATTGGAAATATCTGATCTGATCATAGGCCAAAACCATAAGTCCTGCATGTTAGCAAATTCATATATTGTAGCACTCTAAAAGTTAGTTAAATTATAAACAGATACTCTCACTACCCCTGATAAGGTGCTACCTTCATCGTGCCTGCCAAAGAAGGAAACTCCTTTATTACTACATTTAATCTTAAATAATTTATTTTCCACATTTCTGCAGCAAATATATGTAAGTAAACGAAGATATCTTTGTTACAGCCAGGTCATACAAATGGGAAAGACAAAGTATAACTTCCTTTTTTTGCCTTTTATGATGTAACTGAGATTATCAACAAGGTAGATCACAAAATTAAGCTTCATACAGTTTATTTCTAGTTGCAAAGTAATTCAATTGTATATTGATGAATAGGAATACTTCTGCCAACATAAAAAACCAAACTATAAATGAAAAGCATGACTACTTGGAGGATATGTAGGCATATCTAGGCACATAAGGGAAGAATTTTGTGTGGAAATTATTGAATAAAATGCATTCAAATGGCTTTCCTCGAAAGCAGAAAACAAAACAAAAAATTCAATTCATAGTTCACATTAAAATCAGGAAGAACAATTAGCAGTTCACAACTTGTTAACACTGAGATCCCAGACCATAAATACCAAGTGTAGAAAATAAATATACAGGAACTTTTACAACGTGCAGTTCTTTTACCTTCCTAACAAGCTAGACAAATTATTCCTGCAAAACTGTTTCTAAAAATTTCACCTCGTCAACTATAAATTACATAAATGCTTAAAACTATGCTAAAATACAACAAAGCAACCAAACGCAGGTATTCTTTTTCTTTGTGTACCTTTTGCCTGGCTGCTGTTAAACGTGGTACACTAGATCAATGAGAACTATATAAGCAGGAGAGTCCTGGTTTCATTCACAATTGTCCTGTAAGGAGCAGAAGCAAACTGATCTGAAAGCTATGAAAAGCAGCAGACAAAGTTATCCACAACCAATCATGTCTTATCTAATTGGATACTTAAGAATTGCCAGCAACCAGGCTAATGTATAAATGGAGCAACTTTTTCCAAGAGCTTTATTCTTCAAGTGCATGCATAACTTTTTCTAGCAGCAATGGCCAGTCTTCTCCAACCTGGTGTGGGTTAAGCTCCATTGCCACTTTGAAATCTAGCAACGATACTGAGAATTGGGATCTTTGTTCTTGAATTCCATCTAATATCCTGCTGGTACTTTGCGCCTGTATATGATGGCCAGGCAAGATCCCATTGACCAGCTTCCCAGGAGAATTTTGCTTTTGGCTATATTTAGCAATCGAATCAATGCTCCGGCTTTTACCCACAATTTCAATTGAAGACTTGATTAACCTTTTCAAGTAAGCATCCAAGCCACTATTCAGCAAAATGGCAGAGTCCATTGACACACTATCAAGGCCCCATGCTGCAGCAATCTGTTGCATTCGTTCTCTTAGTGATTGTGAGTCTAGCAATCCACCATTGTCATATGAACTATTGCATCTACCTTTGCTAGCTAAAGGCAAAGGTTTTTGGGCACCACCCACGCTTACATTGCAAAATGGAATTCCAAGTGGAGCAACAAGTGAGCATATAGTAGATGTCTCTTTTCTGTCTTCACCAACAGATATTTCACTCTGTTCTTTACTCTGAAAAGAAAATGAACCTTCTGTTGAATGTTTTTCTTGTTGTAATTTTGTTGGCTGGTGAACTAGAACGTCCCCTTCTCTATCTGCTTTTTCCAAGAGTACTTGATGATGCTGCACCTTTAGCATGCCATCTACTGAAGCTGATGTGTTATTATCACCTGTAATTGTCGATCGATTGGAAGCATAATCTGCCTTCCCATTTGGAAAAGAGTGGGACCCATCAATTGTAGACGCTTGGACCTCCTTATCATGAACTGGAGGCGGCGGGATTTTGGTATTGCAAGAATTTTTCAAAATTGAACATATAAAATGATTGTGTAGAGGAATATTCTCTCTCCCAAGAACCCGAAAACATAACTTATTGAACTCAACCTTGCTCAGTTTCAAATTCAAGAATTTATTCAGATAATAGAAATACAATTTTGTCTTCTCTGCCCCAATTTTCTTGACTATCTGAGTTTTCATTTCTGCGAGATTTACCCGCGAATGCTGATTCAACCGTTGCATTTCTCACAACATAGTCAGCAGCAAAACACGAACTAACAAAACTGGCTGCCTTTAACCCAAGACCCTAGCTAAATTAGGGTTATTTCACTCTAACCCAAAGTCACATTTTCCACAACCCTAAATAGAACATGGCTATAATTCTGAGAAAACCCATCAATGCCAAAACAGACGGCATCTTCCAAACAAAGCGAATGTCAACAAACTCCAAATACTACAACTGTCCATCCCAAAAATCTAAATTGAGAAAATAAAGCAAAACCCTAGGCAGGTCCATAACTAGAGCTTTGTGACATCAAAAAGGAAAAACAGAAAACCTTACGCCCTAACTAAAAACTTGCAAATTCTCCAAAAATAAAATGAATGTAACTTTCACCAAATTATTCAGTGAAAAAATAAGCTAAGACAGGACTGTATCATCCTCTGTTTATTAGGGATCAGTCGGCACCGATGAAAAGCAGAGAGCTTCTTCCACTTCAATCGGTTTTCCCCCAAATTGAAATTAAATTTGATGGAATAGAGATATGAGATGGAAGAAAGAAAGATAAAAAAAGAGAAATTGATAGTATGACCTGTTCGGAATCGGAGAAAGTAGAGGAAAACTGTCAGATTGAGAAAAAATTTATACGATGTAGCTTCTTCTTCTTCCTCCTCCTCTTTCTCTTTCCCGTATTTTCTCGCATTCAACTGAAAAATTGGTATCTCTTCTTGGCTTTCTCTCTTCGCTCTCTTTGTAGAATTTCACTTTTCTGCAAATTTCAATTCACTTTTTTCTTTCTCTCTCCCTCCTTCCCTCCCTCTAAATTGTTTCCCGTGGGTTTTTGGGTTTTGACATTTTTATTTCTTAAAAAATAATATATATATAACCTTTTTGATTGATATCACATAAACATTTAACACACTTTTTTTTTTTATGAAAACGTTTTAGTAAATAAGATCATTTTTATTAATATGAATAAATTGCAATTACATGGAATTCCTCTTTTTTTTTCCTTGAAAAAAGAGCATTTTGTAGGTATTTTAATTCGGATTCAACCTACAGAAATGTGTTAACTTTCACAAAATAATACATAGCTTTTAGACGTTTTATATAGTTGTTAATTCAAAATTTGAGAATAAAAATTAAATTCTGTTTTTATATATAATTTAAGTAAAAATAATAAGTATTTGTATAAAATATGTTTATAAAATTTAAAATTGTTAATTTTTTATTAAAAATTTAAACATAGAAAAATGTAAATTATATATAAAATACCTATTTTTATTAAATATGCAACTTCATTGACTTTTCTTATAATACATGAAAGTATAGTAAGAGGTATCTCACTTAATAAAATCATTTTTTTTTTTTAACATACTGACTTAATAAAATCATTATATTTAATAAAATTCACGATGAATCTGCAAAAACCCTATAGTACTCTTAAAGGCGCTATATAATCTCAAGCAATCAATTTCCAATATAAACTTCAAGTAAAGCCATAGCCTCAACAATATGTGCTAATGGAAGCCATTGTAGAAACTAGAAATTGCTCCACGGATCAGCCCCCCTATCATCTCCCAAAACTCCTGAAATAGACCACTTTCCTCCTTGACCATGTACAACTTCATCTGCATTGCGTTTTTAAGGTAAAAAGGACAAATACATCCTTAAGATCATCAGAGCTTAGCTTCAAACCATCAAACACCGAGCATAGTTTGCTCTTGTCCCATTTAAACAGCGCATGAATAATTGTCTCCGGAGATGGCAATGGAATGTATTTTCACATGCACACGCATTATGGAACCACTAATTAACCAATAGGGTAAGTCTTAAAAGTTTTGAAACAATTAGGAAATTAATGTTACTACTTGTCATGTTAATGGAACCATTTTAGAATTGAGTATGCTAGTCCTCGACCAAAACTATTATAAAGCCTTTGTACTATACAACTTTTTGACATAAGATCCTTCGGAGTACTAGTGGTAATAATAAACCTTGTACTATGGATGTGTATGACATGAAACCCTTCTATAACATTTTTAATGGAGCGTCAACAATCGTTAAACGGTAGGCGCATTGACATTTGTTAAAACTAGGCCAAAAGCATTACGATACTTCTATACTATACAACTTTTTGATATAGTGCCCTTCGGCGTACTAGTTGTAATAATAAGGCCATATACTAAATTAAAATTTTATACTATCACCTTATTTAACACGTTTAATGGAGCATACGTTAAACACAAACAAATGGAGCGTAGAAGGTTCCCAAAACCCCAAAATGGCGTTGTTTTCAAGCTTTTTTTTTTAAAAAAAATTTCTTCTCCTCCATGACTCCATTGTTTCTTCTTCTTCCTTCCTCACCTATCAAAATCTAGAAATCCAGCAGCAACATCTCAACCACTACAAATCCATCAACATCACAAACACCACAGCTCTCTAAAGCATTTCATCGAACCTTTGGGTTGTTAGCCTGTGTTTTACCAAACACAAGCCTGACCTTTGTACCTCTCTCAATTTCTCCACATCCTCTTCAATTATCATAATTTCAAACTATCAATATTCAAAATTGCAAAATTATTAAGAAAAGACATTAAAAAATGAAAAATAAATAGCAATTCCCAGAGAATTTCTAAAGAACAATTCAATTTAATTTAAGTTTAATAAGCACTCATAACAAAAAAAAATAGTGAAAAGTAAACAAACAAATTGATCACCTTTATTGTTGACAATGATTTTAACGATATACAAACGTTGCATTAGGTGATTAACCACATCAAAGGCTTAGAAAAGAAACTTATCTCCATAACTTGTCTCTCTTCTGCCTCTATAAAACCCATGCAATGAGAAGCAAAGAATTGAAACCTCAAGAACCACATAACCGAAAGCCATGAAGAATTATTGTTGCTATTGAACTCCACCACCTGCAAAATTGAGTTGCTCCACCAACTATTTTTAATCATCCAAATCAAGGATTACTCCTCCACAATCTAAATTCCCTTCAAACTCTCTTATTCAATAAATTGATTTTTCTCACCGCACATATGTCTTACCCCAATTGGAGCTTTTAAACTGATTTTGCTTCTTTTTTGAAATTGATTTAACCAACCATCGCTACCTCTTTAAATATTTTTAAATATTTTCGGTAAAACCCTATCAATCTTTTACAACACCTTTGATTTCAACTGCAAAAAGCTATACGACTTTGAAATACACAAAGGAAGCCAACACTCGAAGTTAACCAAGCAAGGACTCAAACCCTTGACTTAAAATGAGCATGAGCAAACACTCAATCTAAATGGTTCGGTTTTGATAGGTGAAGAACAAAGAAGGAAAATGTTGGGATTTGATCGAAAAAATAAGGAAGAAAGAAACAACGAAGGAGAAAGAGAACTTAGGACATCACCTTAGTTTTAACAGATGTCAATGTGCCTTCCGGCAATAGCAAGTCAAACCCGTAGATCCTCTTTCATAGCCTTCTTCTCTTCCTCTAGCTTACTCTTCGTCATGACCAATTTTTCAATCTTTTTGTCCTGGCTCCAGCATTCCAATGCCAGATCCATAGCTCATTCTTGGAGACCAAAGTCAAAGGCTATGCTTTATTACAAAACATTTAATATGTGAGATCGCTATTTCAAATGTAAGATCATTGGACAATTATTCTAAATACTTTAAAAAAATATACTTATTGTTAACCCTTCTTTTACTATGAAATCAGTCAAACTAGAAATATGAAGTTTCCTCATTTTGTTCAGATCCATAGGAAATCCCATCTCCTCCATCAAGTGCTCACGCACATCAGAATTTAGCAATGACGTCTCTTCTCCATACTGCTAACATAAAAGGGCATTAAAAAAGCTAGGGGCAGCCACTTCCTCGGCACTAAAACCAATGGTATCCCAATCATACCATTGCCAATCTTTTTCCACCATTTTGGTGCTGAAGGATGGACTTTCCCTAACTCCAGCGAGTGATCTGGATGTAAGCTGATAGACTTTTCCCCTACGAGTTTCCCTTAGGGTGACCCCTTTACCAATAGATCGTAGACCGATGTCTCTAACCTTGACGTCATTATCCTTATCAATCCTTGGGGGAGGAGGTAGGTTAAGGGGCTTTCCTTTTGGCCGACCTCTCCACCAGCAAAGAGTAGCCATAGTATTTGGCTGTAATAAAGAAGAGGTCGCCCCATGAAGTCACTTTCTCCCACTAAAATTTCCTTCGGTCTTTGATACAACTCGCCTTGGTACATTAGTCTTCTTCTGAGACTTTTGTCCTTCTTTGCTTGGAGGCTTAGAGGCAGTGGCATTCTTTCCTTGACCTTGGATTGTCTGGTGCCCCTTAGGATAGAACTTCAGATAGATGGCAGTCCTTTCAAATAGGTTGTGATTCATGGCCAAAAAACAAAAATAACAAGCTAAGATACTGTATTCAAATAAAACTAAAATATGCACGTATGCTTACTGTCCACAGGAGGTCGTTCTGGGGCACCCTCATGACATTCATAAAATTCGCGATAAACTGTCTTCGGGAATAGCCCCTTAGCTCCCCAATTTCTGAGGTAACTATTCTCACCCTCTCTTCTTTGGTAAGCCAATTAAGGGAAAATTTATGCACATTGTTGCTCCACGAAGTTGGAAAAGAAAACTCTCCCGTCATTCATTCGCACTAACCCGAGGTCACTTTTATTTACGTCGAGGATAAATCCCTTATCCCACTAAAGGATTTTATAACATGGGTGCGCTTGTAGATAATAGTACCCAATACCATCGAAATTCAGCATGACCAACTCGCTTATCATCTTAAAGGATAAATTAAACCCATTAAAAGGAGCTAGAGCATGCAGGTAATACAAGATCTTGAACTACCTAGTGAGAGAATTAGAATGCAGAGATAGAAAAGAGTTTGGAAGAGAAGATAATTTTCTCATTGATTGTGTACCAATATATACAACTTAGCTTACAACTGATTCCCTACAAATCTGTATTAGTTACAACTGAAACATATTCTATAAAATCAAAATACAAACTATGAAGTTAAATTACAAAGTGTACAGCTAAG
>CATIWJ010225995.1:0-32542 GCA_949640765.1 Croton laevigatus | reverse complement strand
TTTATTGAATAAAGTAAAATGAAGATTGAAAATATAAAGAGTCTATTGGAGTTATATAAACTTATTTACTCTTTATATTTAAAGATTCTTTAAGATGCTCTTTATTGTACAAAATATGCTTTTTATAATAGAGAGTACTGTTGGGGATACTCTAAATATGATTTCACTATATATATATATATATATACTACTTCTTCTGAAACTTTAGGTGGGGCACAAACAGTGTCCGGAATGATGAGATCTTCTGGACCAACAACTACTGAACAATGATTTCTCCAAATGATGTATAAAACAAGGAGAAGAATCATCAACCAAATTGAAACATAATTAGGGTTTGAAGTTAATTCACCATAAAGAATTAAGAATCTTGGAAGATAAACAAGAAATAAGCCGGAGCAATTTGACTTCGAAAGCCTCTTCCATCTTCTTATGCCAATGTTGTACCTCATCTTCCCTCAAAATTTTTCAAGATTGTGGTAGTTTTAGGGTGAGGTGTATTTTTGGATTTTTGAAAATTATTTAGGATATATATGTACTATGACTCAATTATTAAAATTATGTGTTATTTACTCCCTATCAAACCATAAAAATGTGTTATTTGTTTCATTCACCCTATTTTCTTTCCTTTTCTTTCTGTTGTTTGGTTTCGATCAATCAATCAAATGCACAATGAAAATTGAAAGATTTTTTTTGAATTTAAGAAATCAAAGTTAAGTTTATAAAATAGTTTATAGTCGCCTCCTACCTATTTTATTATTCCGTAAAGAAATAATTTGAATTATTTTTATTAAGTATAGTAATAAACAAAAAATATTGTTATTTATAATTAGGGCTACAAATGGGCCGAGAGTTCGGATCGATAATAAACGAGTTAAACGCAAGTTTGAAATCCAAGCTCGTTTAATTAACGAGCTGGGCTGGAGCTTTTTCGATTAGTAAACGAGCTGAGTGAGAGCAGAACAATGTTCAATTTGGCTCGAAAAAATATGTGTAATGAGATGAGCTGCTTGAGAGCCACTTGGTGTTCACTAGATAAGATGAAAGCTCAACTCGATCTTGGATCTATAATAAATGAGCCGAGCGCAAGTTGAAAATCCAGACTCGTTTAATTAACAAGTTGAGCTCAAGCTCGCTCGTTTAAAAAACGAGCCGAGTGTGAGTAGGCAAGTGTTCGGCTCGGATCGACTCATTTGCAAACCTATTTATAGCAGCTAAACTAGAAATGTGTTGAGTCCCTAGGAATACTTCACGCAAGGAAATTAGGAAAATTTTTATAAAAAAGTATGAACAAATTTTAAACAGAAAGAACTTATTAAAATGAGTGAATCTTTGACATTATTTGTGTTTTCTCCTTTTGACTTATAAAAAAACTTATAAATAAGCACCATTTTACTTCTTATGTTAAAAACATGTAAATTATCAACATTAAGCTTAAAATTTACTTAAAAGCTTGGCAAAGGGAACAATGGGTGAAACAACATACAGGTACAGCTAAGGAAATAGGCCACATGACCAAAATCTGCAACTAAAAACAAGTCTCAAGTAGGGACAGGGAAAAGGAAGAAGTACCAAATGAGCATATAATTTGACAATGCTCCAAACCAAATTGAAATTTTAAGCCAAAGGGAAGAAATTTTTTTTTTTGGTAATTTTGACTCTTTACACATAAAAAGCTGAAATATGCCAAACAAATCCAAAGGGAAAATAAAAAAAAGTAGCAAACTTTAGTACACCCTGCTGTCAGAAAAACCACACCAAATTAGCCAATAATGGGTGAGTGGGAAATAAAGGGGCTTTCTTTGTCAGCTAGAAATTACAAAGACTCTGCCACCAATAATAATGGCACCAGAAACATGGCAGTTTTGTGATTTATTAGATCTTTGACCAGTCTCTCATTCACAATTTAATGAGATGACTCTCTCCTAACACATATACAAAGTTTATTTAATGCTCAATTTAGTCCTCATCTTGGCAAAATTATTCAGTTAGCTACTTAGACTGTGGAAAGAGATTCTAGTAGCTATGGATGCTCGTAAAGAAGAGCTAGAGGAAAATAAAAAAGCATCCTAGGCACTGGTCTCGGTAGCAGAAGCAAAATTGAATGTTTTGTATTCTTTATCAAATATTTATTATGTTACTAATTTATTGTTCAGAACTATGATTAAATATTATTAATAAAATATTTTTATCTTCTAATTTTTAACTCCTTATTAAATAAATATATTATTAAAATTATTTTTTACTTAATTAAATGAATTATTTTGATTAAAAGTAATATTAACATTTTATTTGTAGATGATGTGGATAATTTAATTATGTGGCTAAACATGTGTCGCTTGCCTTCTAATCAAGTTGCCACCTAGGAAGCCACGTCAAAGACTAGCCAGAGAAACATACGGGAAATGGGGCCGGTACTGTTATGAAACCATTATCAAAACATGGGCATTTATTTGAAAGGAAAAAAAAAAGAATGGGTACCCTATTGAAATGGACCTCTAAGTTTGGGTACCTTCATTGAAAGATAGCCTGTGATTAGGCTGAAAAGATTAATTTATCATTCTTTGAATAATTTCACCAAGTTGAGGGGGTAAAATATTTTGGCTTATTTTCATCAAAAGCACCCCAACTTTGACCGTTCTAATAAAAATTATTCTAACTTCAATTTGTAATCTAAAAGTATTTTTACCGGTTCCCTATCTCTAACCGGTTATAAGGATCAAAATATGATTTTTCACTATCTTCTTCCTTTGGTCATACATCAATAGCAGAAGGATCAAAATTAAATTTAAGACCAAAAAATTTTAATTTCCATTTCTGACACAGATCTAAGAAAAAAAAAAACCTAAATTAAAAAATTTGTTGTGAGAAATCGGAGTATGACCTTATTTTTTTACAGATAATGCACGTTTTGACCAAAAATACAAAAAAAAAAAAAAAAATCGATGGCCCAAATGTAACACCCCAACCCGTCTTACGAATAAAACAAGTTAAAGTGTCACAACGCCGTTAACTATTGTTACACAATTATTTGAATAACATAAAGCTAATAATAATTTTATTATAATTAGGCACGCTAAACCATATGTTATTACTATTTCAACTAATACAACATATTTAATCCAAAGCTAGCTTATATATATATTTTTACAGAACATCTATTTACTTGTACACTAAAACTTCTTGAACTACAATACATTTATACCAAAACGCTGTACTGGGGAACTGCTCCTGTGAATGTTGGATCTCACGCATTTTTAGCTATAGAGCTGCGAGTTACAGAAATAACTCGCTGAGCAACTCCATGCTCAGTTGGTACATATATATAATTTTTACGCGTAAAAATAAAGCAGTTGTATTTTGAAAGCAGTTGACAAATTCATTTTGCAAAAGCAAAATTCACTTATGTTTTAAAATCAAGAAATCAACTTTACAAAATCATAAATCAAAGCAATAAATATTTATCATACAATATCATTTATCATTTGTTCTACTGGTATTTTCGAACACCAAGGATAAGACTAGGGTTACAATTCGGAGATATATCGCAGCTATTCACGAATTGTATTAATCACTGTTCAATTCGGATATAGATCGCAGCTATTCACAAATTGTATTAATTCGGATATAGATCGCAGCTATTCACGAATTAATATTTTATCACTGGGTCGTAGATCGCAGCCACGCCGTGGTTTCTCATTTCATTTCTTATTTCACATCATGTATCACACTACGCAGAATTTTTAACCATATGTCATGACATATTCTTATCTCTAAGGTTCCATAGACCAAGTAGAGCATAAAAAAATTTATCTCATAATCATAATTTCTCAACAAATCTTTCTCATTCACTTTCAAATTCCATTCGTAAATAATTACATTTAATAATAAAATTCAAATCTCACTCTTCAAAAATAATATTATTGAGAAATAAATAAATTTCACTTAAACAAAATTCAATCAAATTAAATACTGAAA
Source organism: Croton laevigatus (assembly GCA_949640765.1). NCBI lineage: Eukaryota > Viridiplantae > Streptophyta > Magnoliopsida > Malpighiales > Euphorbiaceae > Croton > Croton laevigatus. Next base: position 28,567 of record CATIWJ010225995.1, on the reverse strand, counting down.
ATCTTGTTTAAATATAATTTTATTTTTACCAAGCCGGTCACTTCGCGCCTGCGAATACCGCTTCGGTATTAAAAATTCATCTATAACTCGAACACACATTCGAGTTCTCCATAAAATCAGTTATTCAATAAAAATCATACTTCCAGAATATTAATCAAATAATTTAAAATGCAAATCAATAATTTAAAACATAATTAATTTGAATACTTTAAAAATAATAGTACCAAACTTGTTAATAAGCTTAGCTATTTGCTAAACCTCTAAATTTCTTTGTTTTCCTGAAATTCTTTACTGTCCAGAACCTAAAATATGTCCAAAATATTTTTAATGGCCTATAAAAATTAATTTCAAGGTCCCTATAATTTATTTTCACAAAATAAATTTTAAATATACTAGAAAATAGGTTGTTGGGTCTGTTTGAATAGAAAAAAAATAACTTCAGGGGTCATAAATCATGCGGAGGGACTTACTTGAAAAATGGAACAAACTTATGTTGGTCAAAAGATGAGGCGCGCTGAAGCTGAGGGACCAGACAGATATTTTCTCTAAAACGCGGCTTGACTCGCGTTTTGACCCGGCTACTATTCACCTTCTTCTTCTTTTCTTCTTCTGCATCGGTCTGCGCCAGGCGCCAGCAAAATCCGAAGCCCATAAAGCCCAATGACGGTTTTCGGTGGCGACAGGCGGCAAATGGAGTACCGTTCTTCTCCTCTCGGCGTTGCCGACCCACTCGCAGCCTCAAATCCCTCTGACGGCAAGTGAAACGCCCGGAAATCGCCTCCACAGTAACTGGATTATCCCAAAGTGATTTGGGTAGTCCGAATGGAAACTACACCTCCGCCTATGGGTTGTCGGATTTCTTGCTCCAGACCAGTTCTATTTGATCCAAGGATGCGTTTTCCAATCTCAGAATCGAAAACTAATAGAGCAAATTCAAAATAGCATTTTAAATTTCTTCCTTCCTCTGTTGCACGAGAGTGCTCCTCAGCTCACAGTGTTGCTATTTCTTTCCACATTTCCAGTTTTTCCTATTGATAGCTTGCTCTAAAATCACACACAAGTCATTGAATACACCCTTCAATGCAGTATCAAACTCTAGCTTAGTAAAATGATAATGGCCACTACCAATAAGAGTTTCTCCCGATTGAAAATTATTTTTGAGAAGTCTGTAATATGAATTTCAATGCTATTTGATTTCTTAACTAGAGTCTTTCATCACTTAGCCCTCTAACGCCACCTGTACTCAGTAGTTTGCCACGACAATCCATTCATTGCCACCTATTACTAACGTCTGCCATCTAACATTCCACTACCTCCTGCCATTTCCCACTTTCCTTGTAATTTACTGCATGCACCCTCTTTTCCTTCCTCCTACCTCTTGGTCCTTATTTACATATTGTTCTTTCAATAATTTCCTTGAAAATTCTATTTAAATCCCTAAGTTTTCTAGAAGTTGCAATTAAATCTTATCTTGGTTAATTATTATTTACTTCCTCAAAATTTTCAAAAGTTAAGAAGTTAAATCATGTGATTCCGTCAAACCACCGTTAATTAAATTTCTGGAGATATTTCCATAGTCGCTAGAAACAATAATGAAACAAGCCAATATTTATATCAAAATGTCAGTATTGATGATAAAATTCTGAATGTGGCCAAAGTCGCTGTCTAACTACCAGAAAATGCATTGGAAAATTCTAGTCTTTGGTTTACTCTTTCTTGTTTCCTTTCTTTTCCAATTTTAATTAATAATTATTAATTATAAAATATAAAGGTGATGATAAATGGACAGGAAAGAGAAAAAAATAATTATTTTAATTAATAAATATTTATTAATTTATAATTATAATTATTATAATAAAAAATTTAAAAAAAGAAAGAAAGAGAAATTAGAGAAAGATAAACTTACCTTTTTAGTAAAGAGAAACGACATTTTTATCCACTTCCGGCAATTAGACAACGACTTTGACCATATGTTTAGAATTTTCTCATCAATATCGATGTTTAGACATAAATTTTGGCCGGTTTCATTGCCGATTCGGCGACCAAAGCAAAATTTGGCCTATCAATTTTTCGGATTTTCTATCTAAATTGTGCATTACACATAAAAAATAAAACCATATTTCGATTTTTCGCGATGAGCTCTTTAATTTGATATACTTATTTGCGCCGATCCGTGTCAAAAAATGGGAATTAAATTTTTTTTAATAAATTTTATTTTGGTCCTTCTGCATGACAAAAAAAATATATATATATTTTGGTCCTTATAACAGATTGGAGACCTGAAAATGGATTAGGAGTACCTTTTTGTTATACTTTGTAAGTTTTGGTACTTTTATATTATAAATTAAAGTTAGAATACTTTTTTTATTACAATAACCAATGTAAAGCTTGAGTACCTCTAGTGAAGATAAGCCAAAATATTTTACTCTACAAAGTTTAACAACCTACACCAACATATCACCCCAAACTTTTCACTAATTTCAAATTTAAATCATGATTCAATTTTTTGCCAAAATCACTCTCAACAAATTGGGGTACATTGGAGACTGACCAATTGCACCCCAATTTAAATTTCAGTCAAAAATTGAAAAATTGGACGAATCAAAGGACCAATTATAATATTTGCTGCCAAGTCTAAGGCGTACACCCTTTTCACTTGCCACTCTAAAGCATTAGATGGGTCTGTTGCTGACATGGATTTCCAAAACAGAAAATTTAAAAAATGAAAAATAAAAAAACTCCATTTGCTCATTCATGGCCGCAACCACCACCACACCCATCTTCTCTTCCAAATCTTCTTCTTATTTTTGCAAAAATGAAGGCAACGTAACATCCAATATAATCAGCAAATCCCACATATCAATACAATTTATCATCTGTAATTCTATTCATGCAACATTTTCAAGTAACTTCAATTTCATTCTCATCAGTAGAAAAATAAAGAAATCAAAATTCAAAAAAGAACAGTAAAGAAAAAAAACCATATGTGGATGCAAAAATGAAGCTCTCTACAAGACAACACAAAAGCATTCTTGCAGAAAATATAAAAATTGCTTTGCCAAACATACAGATTCACCTTCAAATCAGACAAGAAAGGAACATAAGAACCCCATGTTTATTGGTCATTGCCATATCAAACTTCTTGGTGACCTCATCATTACTTCGGGTCTCTTATATAATTAGGACTTCTTAGGCGAATCTGAAAACTAGAAGGTTGAGAATATTCAAACTACGTTGAGCATTTGAAGCTCAACTAGCCTTTTTCATCCTCTGTTCTTTCTCGACAACAAGCAATGTTGCCAACAAGCAAGAGAGAGGATGCATAGAAAGCAGATACAAAAACTCAATGAGCAATTGTAAATGTTAAATTCTAATATAGTGGCATGTCTGATTTTTCAAGTTGTAGCATGTATTTGTCCATAATTTTCCCCTCTTCAATTATAGAGAAAGCAAAATTGTTATTTGTTGATCTTTTCCATGGTAAGTATTTACAGAATCGGAAGCATTTTTCATTGTTATTATTATATTTTTAGCGTGAGAAAGAATGAACATCTTTTGAGTATGCTAAATATGTAGAAGATGCAAACTGTTTCATCTATTTGAGAACCACATCTAAAAATGTTATCATTATTACAGTTTTATTTTGTTTTGGTTTATAATACTTAAGTTGTTACTGCATTTTTTTGGAAAATGTTTGAGATATAAACAAGTTATTAAACCCTTAAGACTTCCTCTAACTGCAATTTTTCACCAACAAAACCAAAAACTTGCATTCAAACTCTAACCTTTTTACGTGCATGAAATCTGGAAAAATAAATTCTTTATGTACTATTATGAATACAATAACTGGCACCTTATTTTACATAGTTACACGCACGCACCCGAAGGGAGCGGGGGATTTTTGTTATAATTTGCATGGAATGGGGTTTGAACCTGCCACCTCCACATGCAATTCCTAATGCCTTACCACTACACCAACCCAGCCCCCCCAATAAATGGCACCTTTGCTCTACAGAATCCCTGCAACGGCAATCGAGAAGAAGAAAAAATAGAATTTCTTAATGGCAACAACTTCTCCTTAAATGCTAGTCCATCATTTTATTATCCAACATCAATGGAAGAAAATTTTAAAAAGGAAATATTTTTCAAGCTTTTTCATGATAAAAGGTCCTGAAACATCTTCAATTTTCAGTAGATAAACAAAAACAAGATGAAGTCCGAGATCAAGAAAGATGGAGTACGTTCTAAGCTTCTTAATAACTAGCTAATAATCATCGTATCCTTTATTTATGGATATTGTTTTTCGTGTTTCTATATGTAAGGGGCTATTTTGTCTTAAGATTGTTAACTTTTGGTCCTACTTGGCAAAAATTTTGCCGCCGGTTGCTTCCTAGTTCGCAAGACTAGTGATGCTGCTTCTTCTATGAGCTCTGGCCGGCAATTTTCGCCGGAAAAAAAAAGTTGAACAACCGAATTGTCACTTTTAATAAAGTTCAATAACTAAATTGTTACTTTTAAAAGTATAACAACTGAATTATTAAAGTAACGAAAATATAGCAACTTTATCTACAATTATCCCCAAAAAAAACTAATTAAGTGTCCGAACCAATAGAATTGTTTCTTAAGGATGATGTGACAATGTTAGAGTCACATGAAAAATAAAATTATCTCGTGACCTTTTAACAAATAATTAAAATAGCACACATCATTTTGATCTGCCTAAAAAATTGTTACAATAATTTATTTTTTAGAAGTAGTACTTATATAATTTTTATTTTTCTACAATTAATAATATTGAAAATCTTATTATTAGTAAAATTTTAGCTACACAAAGTTTTAGAAAATTAATATTATTTTAATTCATATTTATAATTTTTATCGAAATTTATTTTAGATCTTTTAAAAAAAATTATTTTTAATTCATATTTCATTATAAATGAACAATATTTCTTTAAAAAAATTAATTTAATTTACATTGCGCTATAAATAAAACAAATATATTTTTTTGATAATATTAGTTTTTCATTCAATATATAATATAGTCTATTATCTATTATTAGTTAATTTATTTTCTTAATATATAAATTATAATATATTAATAATAAATTTAAATTATATTTTATTAAAAAAATTATTTTAATCTTAAATTATTTAATTTGTCTATTTATAATAATAATAATAATAATAATAATAATAAATTCAAATATGTTCTATTAATTAATTTTATTTTGGTTCATACTTTAAAAATTTTACTTAGTTTTAAATTATACTATTTTATTAAAAAATGTATTTTTTAATTTCTTATTTTATTAGGGAACAAACAAAATTTAATTGGTGACAATAGTTTTTATTTTAATATAAAAAATAATGTATTAAAATTTAAAATATATTAAATCAAATAAAAAATTCTATAAATTTATTATAAATTATTAATTTATCTTATTAATATTTTTAATTATAATAAAAGAATAAAAAACTTAGGAAAAATTTTCAATTATAATGAAAACTAGGAAAATTTTTCAAAACTAAATTTGATAAAGAATAAATCTTTTCTCAAAGTAAATAAATATTGAAACTTTGAAACCACATGAAAGGCTTTAAAATTTTAAAGAGAATTTAAGAGTACAAGAATGAAGGAATTTCTTCTTAATCAAAATTTTTACCGCCATCATAAACAAGAATAAAAAATGGAATTTTCAAATGAAAAAAAAAAAAATGCAAATCAGATTAGAACGTGGAAACAAAAAAGGCAGCCATTGAAAGAGAAGTATAAGAAAATAAGAAAAATGAAGAATAGAAAGAGAAGCCCGTGTATCGGCCTTGGGTTGGGGCTCGTCTTTGAAGAGCTTAATAATTACTCAAATGACAAATCTTCATCTGAATCAACTAGGAGGAGCAACAAGAGCAAAATAGTTTTTTCATTACTGACCTTAGATTAGAGATGCCAAAATGTCGTTCCAAGATACCAAAAAGTCTACCTTCAGGGCAATGAAACGCCATCAAGAGGTACATGGAGGGTTACATAATCTCAATGTTTGATTTCTGTGTGGTTCCTTCCTTCCAAAAATAAAGTGAAAATTGGCGAACCTCAACATCTCATCGCCTCGCCCAACTCACTCACTTGTACTCACCACCTTCCAAAGAATAAATAATTTAGATGTCAAAGCTTCAGTTTGACTCATTATCCAATGGCTCACCAAATCTCTACGGACCCACCCACCACAACCTATTAAGCCCACATGGTGCCACTACTTCACCCACGATCCATAGAAGTCGCGCACCTTGACAACCCGACGACTCATCAGGTTGCCTGGACAGACAAGACAACCCTACTAAATCTACCTCTTATAAACCCTGCGAAAACCTTATTCTAATCCTACAATCTACACTATTATTGTTATTATTATTATTAGAAAAATTTACAAAAATCTCCCTATATTTTATCTATATCTACATTTTCCTCCCCCTTTTTTTTTTAATAAAAAACTCCGTACTTTATATTTTTATTGATTAAAACCCTTTTGTCTATTTTTTCTGTTAAAATAACGGTTAAAGGATCAAAATGTAATTTTACGGACTCTTTTAAAAAAACTAAAGAAATAAGGGACCAAAATATAAGTTTGTCGTCTTCTTCCTTGGTTTGAACGGAAATAGTCCATCGGTTGCCCAAAAATGCAACTTTCAATTCCGGTGACCAAATCATTCAAATTTTACATTAAAACAAAGCTTACAATGAGGGGATTAGGAATATATCTTTAAAATGGACGGAAAACGGTTAGAAGGCGTCAAAAAATGCATCGAAAAATTTTGCGATCCGAATGGCGCCAAAACCCAACCCATTGGTATCTTCCATTCCAGCTATAGATCAGAAGCATCCTTATCACCATCTGAAAGCTAATGACGAGGGGAGTCAACCAGTACCACCGGATTTGACGTCTGACCACCAGAGACGCCAGAAAAGGCGTTTTGAATATACCGACGGAATAGTGAATAATGAAAGAATAGTTTCTGAAATTTTGCAGCCACACTTACTGATAGCTCCATCAGAGTCCCTCCATCTTGCCAACATGTCTAGACTTGTCGTGGCAAGGGCTTCCGGACGGTAGAGCGCGTCGGTTGGGTTAGCCGGCTATGACGGTGTTGGAAGCATGGCAGTCCCCATTCTCTCTCTTCCTCCCTCTGTGTTCCGTTCAAACTAAGGAAGAAGACGTCAAACTTACATTTTGGTCCCTCATTTATTTAGTTTTTTCAAAATGGTCCGTAAAATTACATTTTGATTATTCAACTGTTATTTTAACAAAAAAAATAGACAGAAGGGCTTTAATGTCAACGGAAATATAACGCAGGGAGTTTTTTATCTAAAAAAAAAAGGATAGAGAGAAAAATGAAGATTAGGTAAAACATAGGGAGATTTTTATAAATTTCCCTTATTATTATTATTATTATTATTATTATTATTATTAACAAACAAAATAATCAATAAAAAAAAATTGTTCAATGGAATAATTTTTAGAATGGATTAGCTTAATTAGAATGGCATACATAATAACCCATTAGAATATGAATTATGCACTCCTACAAAAAAATCAATTATGTACAGCACAATATTAATTGGAATAGAATTTTTCTCAAAAAAAAAAAAAAAAGAATAATTAACAATCTTAGTTAATTAATTAATTAATGTTTGGAAGAGAAGAGAAATAAATTAAATTTATTTAGGAGTTGAATGGTGCTTATGAGAAGCCAAAGCAAGGATGGAATTAGCCAGATTGTTAATGGCATCAACTAAACCATTAATGCCTTGTCTGTTAATCTCTGCTTTTGATTCTTCAATCTTCAGTCTTCTTTCTCTAATGTTCAACAGATCTCTATGTCTTCTCTCTTTTCTTTCTTCACTTGCTTCCATTGCTTCTGCTATAATGCTTGCACTTTTACAGATACCAGACGATGTGCTTCCGCCGCCCCTTCTCCTCTTCGCCGGTGAGTCTGAGTACTCTTCACTTGTATCAGAACCTGATGAGCCATTAATATATTTTTAATGCACTCACAAAAAAAACTAAAAAAAATTATATATTTAGAGAGAGAGAGAGAGAGAAAAGAATACCTACTGCTGGCAATGGCCGATCAGAACCCATCAACTGCGGCTGAAGAGGCGATGGCTGTTGTGGTAAGGGCAGTACTGGAATTTGAATTGGAACTGAGGATGAAGGTTGTTGATGAACATAAGTTAAATTTTGATTGCAAGAAGTTGTCCCTCCACCGCTGCCACCGGCACCGGCACCGGCACATCCACTTAAGCTTGTTAAATTTTGAGGTCCTTTTTTCTCCACCACATCCACTAAAGCTTGATAAACCTCAGGTAACATATTACTGGGCAAGTTTTTCTCCTTTCTCTCATTCTTTTGAAGCTTCCAATAAGAAGAAGAAGAAGAAGAAGATCCATTTCCATCTGATATTAAAATTCTTCTTTCATAATCTCTGACTTTCTTATAATCTCTCATAAGATTATCCCATTTATCATTGCACTGATTTTGACTTCTTAAACACCCTTTTCTCCAGCAATAATCTTCTACCCATTTCCATCTTAGTTCTGTTGGTTTGCTTCTAACTCCTTCACTCTTCATTCTTCTTTCATCATCCATTCTTTTTGCTTCAATCAACACCATTGTTTCACTTACTGTCCAATTCCCTTTTCTGTACTCTCTTCCACTTTGATCAGCCATTCTTGTAAAACTGTAATATGTAACTAAAACTGCATGGAATGCGATGCAACAAAAAAAAAAGAGGAATTTGAATTAGAAGAAGAAGAAAAGAAATTAATGGGTCCAAAATTGTTTGTTGATTTGATGTAAATATCAGAATCAAAGAATGCTAATTTAGGCAGAAGGGTATTGATGTATATAAACAAAGATCAGTCACTTATTATCATCAAAATTTAAACATTTTTTTTGCTTATATTGTGATTCCCCTTTAAATCTTCAAATCTAAAGCTACTAATTGAAACCACAAACTGATGAGAAAAAGAGAGAGGAGAAGAAAAGGAGGAAGAAAGAGCCAATGAAATGTATTAAAACTGACATATTTGCACAGAGAGAAGAGAAAAAGATAGGGTGTTTGCAGCACTAGAATGATTGCTACTGGGCACTACACACGTGGTATCATCTCCTCCTTTTGAATATTTAATTATTAATTTAACTGTTTTATCAGATTCTGTTTGGGTTTAATTAGATGAGCAATTCTACGGCCCTGTTTGGATTTTTGTGTTTTATTGTTTATACTGACTCTCGAAATTAATTTCAGGGGTAACAGTTCACAAAAATCGTATTATAAATTTCAACTAATTGTAAATTCAACTGTCTCAATTATTTTATGTTAAATTTATAATACAGGGTCAAATTATGTAAACCGCAACTTACTGCTCGGGCTCTGTATAAACAATCTACGATATGAGTAAAAAAAAATAATACTACCTCCGTTTTCAAATATTGAGACTTTTATCTGAATGGTAGTTTTTAAAATATTGAGACTTTTAGTATATTTGTGTGTATTTGGACAATTTTGGATCTTGTCTTGGGTAGATTTGAATTTTAGTACATATGAGGTCCACTTTTTATATTAATTTAATGTGAGTAGGGTGAATAGTGTGAAGTCTCAACTTTTTGAAAACGGAGATATATTCTCGCCCGAGAGTCGCGAGTCAAAGAGAATTTCCCTAATTAGATACCATTTTTTTAGATGAAATAAATTGCACAAACTCATTGAATGGTTTGTTCTTGTTGAGTAAGAGTTGTTTTATGCCACATTTTACTTGCATTTACATTTGTAAATCAAAGAATAATCAATTTAACATTTAGAATTTTTTTCTAGGAAAAGAACCAAACATGATACACTAATTGCTAGTGAAAATACAAAATGATTTTTTTCTCCCGGAAAGTCAATGTGTGCATATAATTGATTGCTGTTGATCAATGATGAATATTAATTATTGGGGTTTTGTTTTTAGTTGCTTTCCTGTTACTAAGCCCGCTTTCCATCTCTTATTTTGGCAGGTTATAGTCATTAGTTTTTAAGGCTTGGATTTGAGGTAATAAATTTCAATACTAAGCAATGGATAGTTTCTTTAAAGCTTGAATTATGTGTGATTATCAATTTTCTTGAAAGCTTGCTTGCTTGTTTTGTTTTGTTGTGGATTCCTTGTTGTTCATTATCAATTTTCTTTAAAATCAGTCAATTGTTGAAAATACAATATGCATACACTGTTGAATAGTGATTTAGTCTTTTGTTTGCAGTGCTTGTTGTCATGAATATTACTGTAATAGTGATTTACTCTCCTGTGTGTGATTTGCTTGTTGTTTAGTTACATATTGATTCTGTTTTGGTTAAGAGAGAGGATGCTCAACAGTTGGCTGAGAAGCTTTCTGCTATTGACCTTAGTTGCTATTTGTATTTATCTAAATACATTAAAGTTTCAATGTTCATTTGGAATTTCTTCCTATGCTAGTTCTGATCATGCCTTGACTTTGTTCAAATGTCTTCTTTTGAGCTTTCCTTGCTGCTGCTACTGGGTTTGTGTGTTGTTTTGGGCTTCAAGCTACATTTTCCATTTAACATGTTGAGTTTTCTGTGAATTCATGTTATTATTTCCTGTTGTTTGCTGTTAATACTTTAGCTATTTGATTTACTTTATGTTTCATTTCAAATCCAACTGAATATGCAAGGAAAAAGTTCATCTTAAATTATTTTTTTCCCCTAAGCATACATTCAGTTTGACTTTCTTTTCAAGTAGAGCTTTTTCTTGTTGCAAGCCAATAAGTAGTATATGTTTTTAATTCTAATTTTTGTTTGCTGCTTACCCTTTTTATAAGCATGGCAATAACTGTTTATCCTTGATTCAATTATGTGTATTCTTCACTTTGATATATTGTTTTTCTTATATTTAATAGGATGTGGATGCCGATGCGAAAGCTACCGCTGTGGAAGTTGAACTACCATGATATTTTTTTCAAACTACAAGACTCATTTAACTTGTGCTTATTATTGTTGTTTTAATGTTGTTCAATTTAAACTTATGTTTATTTTGCTAAATTGTTTTATTAGTACTGTTTAAAATTATAATTTAAGATAATTATAGATTTATGTATGAATTATTTGAGCTTAGTTTGCTATTGTTTTATTAGTAATGTCTCGAAAATTATCGAGCTCGAGCGGCTCGAAAATTATCGAGCCTAAATGAGCAGAGCTTGAGGTTTAATTTTTGCTCGTCAAATAAATGAGCGAGCTCGAGCAGCCCAATGCTAGGCTCTTTTGCAGGTCTAGGTAGTTAAAAAAAAAAGGGGGTTTTGGAGCTATTTTCGTGTTGGCGTTGTTTTGAATCTGGTGCGGAGAGGAGGTGTACGCCTACTGGTGTCATTTCGTGGAATCTTGTGGCTAGTATGGGTCATTTAATGTGCGTCAAATTTTTGTTCGTCGCGCAATTAGCCCTTATCGCCTATTTTATTTTATTTTTTTTGTTCAACAGTTGCTCAATTTTGCAATTTTGAGACTTTTGACTCTTTTCTCTTCAATTCTCCATTGTCCATAATCAAAACATATCATATAAGTTATATGTTATTAGTTTAGAATATTTATTTTAATTATTTAATTTTTTAAAAAAAATATTTTCAATTGCTAGGTTAATTTAGATATTACTACTTCCGTTTTTGTCAATTTTTTACAATAAAATCAGCATGATTAGATTCAAATTTGGTGTTGATAGTTTGATGGGTTATGTTAGGTAGATATTACTACCAAATCGCCACTGATCAGGTTCAAGCATTTTTTGAACCGCGAACCTTTAGCTCAATGACCCGTGACGGCCCCTAATCAAATCAAACCAAACAATATTTAGTAGGGTTGAACCATCATTGAACAATGAAAAACCGTAGATTCATGAGTCAAACCGTCCTTGTACCGAAACCTGAACGGTCCAACCGTCCTTGAATGGACGCTAGGCCAAACTATGAACCGTCATTCACGGGCCTTAACCAAATCATCTGACCCAAGGGTAGGTTAAGGTTCACGATTTTTTGGCCCTTGAACCGATGGTTTGTGGTCCCTAACCTAACAGGCTTGAACTATGGCCAAGTCTAAATTAATGTATATATTGTTGAATCTTGTATTGAATTCATTTGAAATTTGCCACTAAAATTAATGAAATATTGTGTTTGTAATTGAAATTTCACTAAATTTTAAATGAAATTTGTGAGAAAATGCAATTGTACTTACATATTGAAAACTGTGAAATTTGCAAAAGTGTTCAATGTTCTCGGTTCAACCCGTTTCGAAACCAACCTAATCCAAGTAAAACCCGACCTTATTTGTCCGTAGGTCGATCTAGTTCAGCCCTAAAAATTTCAAGTTTTGGGTTGTGGGTTGATTGTTTTGGGTCGGTTGGACTTGAAACTCACACCCCCTAACTCAAGTCCTTGATTTTAAAGCTTTATGTAAGAAAAACTTTGATATTTGTAATAGATGAAAGATAGTTTCTTACTAGAATGACGATACACACAAAGTGAAATTATATTCATCTCTAAGTTTAATAGTAAAAATTATTTTGTGTTTAATTTAATTATAATACAATGAAATTCTACAAACTGTGATTCACTGCTTTTGATATGAAAAGTTAGTAAAAATAATTTAACGGGTAATTTAACAAAAATAATTAGCAGAGTGGTAATTCGGCAAACTTTTTATTTTTAATTTTATTTATTTATTACTTTTTTAGATGAATAATTTTTTTTTTCACATAAATATCTCTAAATCTATCATAATCTAAGGGGAGGAGAGGTAGAAGTCGAATCCAAACTCTGTCGGGAAAAGCTTAACGTCTTAACTAACTGAGCTGATACTTGCTCCTTTTTAGATGAATAATTCGCATTACCGTAGAGCAAACTCTTTAATTTTAAGAAACAAAATATAATTTTTTTATTATCTTGAAACTAATATCTTTCTGAGAAACTCTTACACTAATAAATTATTTGTATCGTTTTCAATATTTTTTATTCATAGATTTACATAGTTGGAGATGATCTATAATTGAAAATTTGAAACATGTAATCAAATCAAAGGTTAGTTTAAAAGATTTAAAATTTGCATGCAATAGATCATGCAAAAATCTTTATGATTGCATGCATAAACACAGAAAATCTGTATTAAAAGGCTCAAAAAGAACCTTTAATGATTTGGTTAGCATGTTATTAATTACCATGCAAATTAATACTCTTTATTTCACATTCTTTGAATTGAAGGCCTAAACTTGAACGAAATTACCAGATTCCCATTACTTTGGACGGTAGTGACATAACTAGGCAATCAGAAATTAATTAATGCACAGCTGCCATGTCATCAATCTTTGCCAGGTTGGACCTGAAACGGTACAATTGAACGCAGAGTTAGTGTTTGACCAAAAACAGGACAGTCCAAATGGACCCCACTAAGCCCTCTTGACTAGGACTAGTCCTTTTTCGTTCTAAGATTTTGGACTCTAGCCTGTTCCTTTTAAGGCTACATATTTCCAGGTTAATTTTGTCTTTCCATGTTAACTAAACTGAGTGATTATTTTTAACTTATTGTTTATAACGCGACCATAAAATATAAATTGTATGGAAACAAATTTAGAATTATTTACTAGAATTCACTAAAATATGGACGCATTTGTGATTTTGGGAAAAATTGGGTTGAGAGGTTGAATATTTAATAGACTTCTCTATGCAAGGTGCATCATTTAAATTCAAATTAGTCGGCACTTGTTATTTGTTGTTCAAAAATAAAAGTGAAAGTGAAAAAAAAAGCAATTGTGATTAAAATATGAGTAGGGACCAAAATACTAGTAATCATATAAAAATATAAATTATTTTATTAAAATATAACTAGGAGTGATCAAAACCGAACCAGAACCGAAAATTAAATCGAACCGAACCGAATAATTGGTTAACCGAATTTTTTGTTTAGTTTTCGGTTGGTCAAATGATATAAACCGAATTTTTGGTTCAGTTTTCGGTTCGTCAAATAGTATAAACCGAATTTTTTTTACATGTAAAATTCGGTTAAAACTATAGTTAAACTGAAACCGAACCAAAATTCAATTTAAAATGAATTTTGGTTCGGTTTTCAGTTCATAGATTTTAATTTCGGTTTTGAACCAAAAACCGACTTTCGGTTCGGTTTTGATCACCCCTAATATGACTAATTTCACTAGTGAAATAATCTCAAACTACATGATATCTATTACTAATATTTTAAAAATTATAAATGAAAAACACATTACTTTTCTCTTTTTTTTAAAAAAAAACATTACTTTTTTAAGTTATGAAATCATCTATAAGTAAATGTTACTCTAAAATATTTCAGAAATCTCTTTTTCAATATAAAATACCAAATATTTAAAAAGAAATTTATCTTCTATCTTGTTATGAAACTAATTCTTAACTACATCATTAATAATTACTTAAATGATTCCTCTATAATATTAGTTGAAATTAAATATAAGAGTCGCAACTATATATATATATATATATATATATATATATAACCATCTTATAAATTTGAGAGGCTCTGTGCAAAGTATCAAAATTAAACATTGGCCCTATGTAAATTAAGATATGTATTATTGAAATGAATAAAAAATATATATATTTCAAAAGTGGTTTAGTGGAAGAGGTTTGTAAAAATAAGTTATGTGTCCTAAATTCAGTCGTAAAAGTATAAATTTTAATGCTATTTTTTCCAACTTTTTTTCCAAAAAGTAATAAGCTTTAAAATTTAAAGGTTCTAAAAAATTGGAGGTTCTATGTAGTCGATCACCTTACACATGCTAAAAGACGGGCATATATATATGAGAATTAAACATTACATTTTATTGTTTATGCACAAATTGGATAGTTGATAATTCTATAAAATCAGAAAGTTGTTAAACATTGTCAATGTAATATTATAGAAATTGATTTATCCTCGTTGACTTGTACCACTAATATGAGAAATTTTAAGATAGATCTGGTCTACCACATTATTCACACATCAATTCAATAGAATAATGACATATTAGCAGTTGATTAATTAAGATATCTCCCACTAATATAGCTATAGGAATATTTTGATAGCTTAATTAGAGGGAGATATTTCTTTCTTTCATAGTTTGCTCTAAATTTACATGTATATAAAGAGACGTATAGTCCTTTTTACAACACACAATTTTAATATACAACACCTTGTTCCATTCATTTCTGATTTCTATTCAAATTAATTATATGGTCTTTCAAAAAAAAAAAAAAAGTTAACAGAAATCAATTTGTTTCTATTGTCTTTTCTTTTTTCTCTTGATTATTTTTTGTCATGAAGAAAATATAAATATATGCTCCAATTTTTTCGGAAATATCCAAACATATTATAAGATTTAATGTTTTCTATATATTGAATTGAATTAGAGAGGAGGTATTTATATACAGCTAAGACTAAATATACAAGTTCTGAATGTCTGTTGCCAATGAAAATCATAAATTTAAAAAAGGTTGTCGATGAATTAAGTAGTTTAAATAAAACTCATAAATGTCATATTATTGAATACTCTAGGATTGTTCTGGAGAATTCGAGATTAAAAAGGCTCACTAGTAGCTGTGAGAGCAATCAAGTGATTGAGACATTAGAAATCATAAAGATACTATAGATATAGGCTGTACTATGGGTTAAATCTCTAAAGAAACTAAGTTTGTCTGATCATCTCATTCTCCTTAAGTTGAATCGTTGAATAACTGATAAATGTGTGCTTGCTTGTAAGCATTCTACTTCTAAGCAAGTAAAAGGCAGGGATCCAATGGTTGATGAACTAAAGAAGAAATTTAGGTTATGGATTAGAATTTAGGCGTTACTTGCGAATGTGTAGGCTAAAATAATCTTGAAATAAAAATTGGTAATTTTGCATATTGATCCAATCCACAAAGCTATCCTGCTGGTAAAGTTATCTCTTTATTTAAACCAATAAAATTTTATCTTGTTATACAAGTCACTTCTGATCTAAAATAATTCACTTAATTATAGCATATAATTGGTCGAGCAGTTAGGGTTTTGTTTTAGGAATTAATTGGATTGCGCATTGTTTTGATTTATTGATGTATTAAATTCAATTGCTTTTTGCAGATCGAGGTGAAGTAGCCAAAGGAAATGCTGAAATTTTCTTCTGTAAATTGAAGTTCTAGGAGGAGGATGGCGATGAAGGGACACCTCCTGTCTTCGTAGGTATTATTCTCTACCTGTATATATATGATTGTTCATAGTATAATCTACTATACTAAAACATTCAATCCACAAACAACAATATAATATAGATATTGAATTCAATTGATTCTTGTTATGAGATATATTAGGGTTCTAATAAATTTAATTTTAACATAGATTTTCTGTGCTTATGAGATTCAATAAATTTTCTATAATGACAGGTAGTTCTTAGCAAACAATTAAGCTTGGAGAATATAGATTAACTTGCGTTGGTATGTACAGTTTAGGACATATTTCGAATTAAGGGCTGCATTTGACTCGATGAGAGCATTTAGAGTTCTTAATTTTGAATTTAAAAATTTGCATCATGTTAACAAATATCCAATGCGAGCAAACAGATGCTCTGTTTAGGGTTTAGGGTTCTGTTTGCTCGTACAATATTGCTAGTATAAATACAAATAAAACAGAGAGTTCCATATAGAAGCTAATTGTAGTTTCCTTCCAGGAATAAACATCTATAAGCAATAGCTGTTTATACTCCCATTTTAGGAGTGCAGTATTGTACAACAATATGAACTCAGTACATTTAAATTAAACATGTTCCTTTTTCTTTCTACTACATTCTTGTATGACCCACATATTATGTAGCCTAAAGTTGTAACCTTGACAAAAACATGAAACCTAAAAAAAAAGAATGATACTTGACCTAATTTAAGCCCTTAAGGTATGAACCTCAATTTTCCTTTTATGCAATTTAATACTATACTTACAACATAGAACAAGGAGACAACCTTGCAAGCTCATCTTTGAATGGATTTTCTCCAAGCCACATTGGAAAGTCCCTTGTTCTTAAATGCTAACAACACTAATCCAACTGCGACTGTCGTCTTCTCTTTGCTTCTGGCTCACCCAATTGTAATGACACATAGATCTCCTCATCTAAGCCGTCCTTTAAAGCTGAGAGATTTTTAGATTCGACATTTTTGTCCCAGGAGCGAGACGTCCCCGTGAAACTTGGAATGAACTGGTGCTCCACATTGGGAATTGCTTCTACCCCATCTTCTATGTGAAACTGACTGTCAATTGAAGGTCTAGAAGGTCCTTCATGGGAATCTCCATCTACTAAAACTTGACTAATATTCAAATTCAGTGGCTCCAAATTTTCTTCTTTTCGATCTTTCGATGGAACCTGGTCCAGAGGAGATGACTCTGTTGAATCCAATCCTGCAGCTGAGGCATTCCTTTGATCGTGCACTGCAGCTATAAGTTATCAAGAAAACAAATCAGAAGAAATTGAAAGCAATTATTACTGAAAAAGCAATTGAAAACTTGGTAAGAATTGTATGTGGAAGGTTTGGAGATGAGGAATTGGAATACATTGTTGACATGAGAAAGTAAGAATCTTTATTGCCAGAATAGCCTATATAAACTTCAGCACCCATCATCTACTTCCCTTTCACCATACTTTTCAAGTGTCCGCCGAAAAAGGTTAGGAACTAAGTTACTCCATTACTGGATATACCAGTAACAAAAGAAGAAATCATATGCTGTTTGGACTCTAAAGAATTTTTGCCAATCAGGACCATAACAAGTGACCAAAAGCAGATTTACATGCATTTTGTTAAGCGGGTTAATTTGCTGGAGCAAAATTTGATAAGGGAAGAGCAGGTCTTCATTATAGCCCGATTTCCACAGTTCCCACTCTTGGGGACAAGAAGAAGAGCTGATTGGGAGGCCCAGTTACATCTTACAGTTAAAAGCATAGGAACAAAAGTAATGAGTGAGTTAAATATAATAAGCAGAGCAAATTCAATTGATTGGACTGAAAGTGAGCTGCATTCTAGTTAGGGATAAGAGAACTGTAACAGACAAGCTTATTCTGTCAGACAGCAGAATGTTGAGTTAATATACTTGTTTATAAGTCCATTCCAGAATCATCAATAAATACTGATATCATCTCTTTACAATTCCATTCTTTTCAACCTATTCTATTCTGTTCTCTTCATCTCTATACTTTCTCAGAGTTCCATTTTCAAGGTTTGCTTAAACCTAACAAGTCAAAAATCAAGAAGGCATTTGATGGATGCTGTGTTACCTACACTGATCAAACAAGCAAGTCAACTCAAACAGATACAGTGTTTTGCTAAAAGACATACATTTTGAATCGTAATCGTGTTTCTGCTTTTCAGTTGTCTTTTGCAATATATAAATAAATATACATGGATCATTATTAGGAAATTTGCACTAGAGAAAACTATTTTAGAATGTACAGCAGGAGTGTCAATAATTGTAATGTTCCATTTTAAGTTGCTTCTGCTTTGGATCCCACACTTCTAAGGTTGTTTTGCAGCATGTAACAAACATTTTCCTATTATTACTTCCTTTTCTGCTGCTACCTTGTCTTTTTATATCAGAAGCAATTTCTACTTTCATGATATTGACCAGCAAGTGCCAAATGTAGGGTTGAGCACTTGGTTTGGTCAATTTGGCTAATTCGTCAATTTGGTTCGGTTAAAAAACTTAATTTGGCCAAAATTTTGGAAAAATTCAACCAATTCGGTTAATTCAGTTAAAATAGTTTTTGGCCGAATTAACCAAATTTATGACTTTTAAAAACTAATTTATAGTGCAAAATTAATGTATAAATGATTCGGGTAAATTAGTTAATTTATATATAATTTGCATAACGAACTACACAGTTAATTGGTTAATTTGGTGAAGAATATAATATTAATTAGGCCAAAGGGAAAAACCATCTCGAAAATTTGAATTCAGTCTTTTTTTTTTTTTCTTTTGACAAATTCGGCAAATATGCCTAATGCTCACTCCTAGCCAAATGGACAGCCAACAACAATCATGAGAAAGCATGTAAATGATATTATTTTCAGTAGGCATCAAATCAAATTTTGTGTTCAAACACGAAACAACAAAAATTTTCATGAACGGGCAATGTTTCCTACATTGTTAAGTTATTTGCTCTAGCAAGAACCATTTTCACTCCTGGGAATACTCATGCAAGACAAAACAAACAAAGTGGAGATTGTGCGGCTACTAAACGAAACAGTTGATAGCAAAGTTCTGTAGCAAAAGCAAACCTCAAGACTGATACACGCACCTTGAAGTCCTTCATTGGTCGTGATGAGATCAAGTTCCAGAAGGTCAAGTAGGCGACCAAGATCGACTCCGCTAGTCCAGTTTTCTGGGGGTTGTCCAACTTTTAGCTTCAACCTACCTCGATTAGCAGTCCCGCCCCAAATTATCCCAACTGGCCGCGGCTTATCACCACTCTGGCCCCTCAACATAATGAGGCTTCCACTATCACCCTCAAGGTCAAACGGCTGTCGGTTCTCTCCGACAACAAGAAAGTCGGTAAAGAAACAAATTCCTTTTTCATCATTATATTCTAAAGCATATGCCATTATGGTTCCAGTAGTTAAGCCAGAGCTTCTTCCGACCTTCACCACCTGCCTTCCAATGAGACTATTAATTGGAGATTGCAAGTCAATCTTATGGACATCTCCAATCTCACCAACACCTTTCACAATTGTAGACACATAATTCATGTTAAAGTCTTCTGCAAAAGGAATGAAAGCCCCATCCGCTCGCACAAATGTTTCTGCAGGTGCATAAAATCACAATAAGTGCAAGCAGCAATGAGAAAACAATATCAATTATCATAAGGCTGATTAAATAGAATATTGTTCTTCAGCATGTCATCCACACGTACACACCAAATTCAACTAGCAGCCAATCTACCAAAAAGCAAGTGTGTTGAGGCAAGAATATATCAACAACTGTAAATGAAAATTTTAATATCAGTAGCTCTTGATTTCAAGCGGAGTCGTGAGTATGACCGTATTCATGAGTTAAACAGGTAAACATACACCAATTTCAACTTCAAGGGGAAGGAAAATTTATTTTGTTCTTCCTCCCTTCTAACTTCTCTTATTTGCTTTTTCTATTCCTTGTTTACATCACTGGGCAATAACTTAATGTATTATCACTTTACAGGTTCCAATGAGTTTGACCTAATAAACATTAGATTCAAGACAGTAATATCTCAGCTCTATTAGGATGTTGCTCTTTTCATTTCAGCTAATGCCTGACAGACCAAAATATTTGGTACCAACCTACAAACAGGCAGAGACCGAAGCACCCTCCACGAAAAAGTGATTGGAAAAGGGCAGCAGAAACCCAAAACCTCATTCCATCTAGAAATTCATAATATTATCCTTCACAGAAAACAGCCCAAAACGTTTCTTGTAAAAACTTTAACAAGATCAAGAAAAAGATATCCATTTATTCTGAAAAGAAAATAAAATAATTGTTTGCATAATTTATTGGCAACCTATGGTTGCTCAACCGAAGAAGACATCAAAAAGTTCATGTTCAAAACATAAACTTTAAGCGTCATTGTGTGAGAAATTATAGAAGGCATAGCTATCAGATGCAAAGTCCCAAATGTTGATAATCTCTCTCCCAGGTAGATCACTTAAAATTAATGTTCATAAAAGGTAAAGACTCTTAGCTCCTAAACTGAATCCTTCCAAATCCTTTTCCCTCTCTTTTTTTTTTTTTTTTTGCTTCAAAGCTTCCGATCATATCTGATGAAGTGGTGTCACACCAGACAATTAAAGATAAAAGCTCCATTTGCTTGACACTAAGGATCCTGAATCTAATTTATTTTGAGAAATAACTAAAATGCTAAAATATATTTTCAAAAACTCCAATCTGGAACTATAATACCTGGATTGGTTCCAGCAAAGATGCCATACCAAAGCTCATCTGTGATAAATGAGGTTGCTCTCTCCACAGCACCCAAATAAACTCCAGGTCCAAGGCTTGGTGGCAAGGGATGGAACATTTTCTGGTTTGGGTAATCCAAATCCACTGCAACATGCCGATTTGTAAGGAAACCAACCTGTCGGTTTCCTGTTCGGCTTCTCACAATGGCACCCAAGGTTCCATATGTCTCTTGGTTAGCAACCTACAAACATAAAGAAATTTGGTAACTTCTACTTCACAAACAAAGGCACAGGTTACCATGGGAAAATACATGACTATATAAATATGATTGGTAAAATTAAAACTCCCATAAACCAGCAGTTTATGCATTTTTTTAACAAAAATTTTAATATATAATTAGAACTCATACCATTTCCAAGGAATAGAGAGTGCAACAGTATTTAAATATAAGAAATCGTACAAGATGATTGCCATTATATTAATGACTCAAGGTAAACTTATTCTAATGGAAGTGGAGAATTCTGTTCCAATTTTAGAAAAGGGATATGCACTGTTTGAACACCAAGTACAACAACAGTCTGGGAGAGAGGAGATACATCAAAGCATGAACATGTTGAAAGCTTATCCTACTCAATTCAATGCTGCAGAATCAATCCAGTTTCCAAGCCTTTTAATGAGGCAAAGAACCTGACAGCGCATTTTTGAAAAAGGAACAGCAATATACAATTTAATGTATATATAGACATAAACTCATATATAAAGTGAAAAATAAGCAATAATATCAAGTAATAAATAAAAAGTAAACCTGAAATATTGTTCACCAAGCTAAAAAGCAAAAAAGTAAAACTAAAAGTTTTACTTTACAACTAGATAACTAGTCTGCTACTCAGGATTGGACTCTAATGGCCCAAACTCATCATCACCACTCTTATTAGCTTCCACCTCAAAATATTCTTCATTTCCATCATCAATTGATGGCATCAGTCCTCCACTTGACCTTGAACTAGAACCTCCAAATTAATTAGGAGTACATCAAAGGGAGCAGAGGTGTACACCTACGCCCGACGCCTAAACACTCGCCTAACAAAATGCACAAAGTAGAACCTACAAGAGGCGCTGACCCTTTGCTTGGCCTCACCTCATTGCCTAGGCAAGTGCGCCTCACACCTTTAACAACACAGGTTAATAGCATGCCGGAAAAAAATATGGTATTAAAATAAACCATTTTTAATAACATGGAACACACTTGCCCAACTTCACCTTATCAAAAGAACAGAAAGTGGTGTCAACAGACCTAGTGCTTAACCTTGCATACGTGCACTAGTAGAAAACACGTCACAACCAAAAATGGATACACCAATCAGCAGGAAAGCAGAATTCACTCCCATATCAGGTGCAAGCATTTGCGTGCAAGTCCAATTACGAAAAATTAGGAAATAAAGAGAGAAAGTAAAGAATATATTATTAGGAAGTAAAATAAGTAATGATATATAGAATCTATTGAATTATCCTAACTTGTAAATTGCTAAGCTAACATTGACATAGACTTACAACTTTGCAGGTAACAAACAAGCTCTAAAACTATTAAACTAACAAGCCAATTCCTAGCGCTAAGAAGAATTATTATAGTAAGAGCACCATACAATCTTTCTAAATTCATTTATGAATTTCATACACATTTTTGGACATGAACCTTTTCAGGTATAGTTAATAGACAACAAACATGAAGAATGTACGCTCCACTTCATAGTTGATGAAGAAGCTAAGTTATAGTTTGTTTACATTTGTCTAACTACTGATTCAAGTTCACCTTAAGTTTATTTGACAACCAATAGTGTGTTATCAAAATCTTTCATTTGCGAAATTGTAGTATGTTTGAGACGTACAAAATGGATAATAGGATTAGAAAATTATCACTTAGAAAGATTACTACATCTATGTAATCAGGTTGAACAGCAGCCTTGAAGCCAAAAGGAATTTCCAGTACACAAATACAAAAGCGATTAAAGTGACATCAAAACACTAGAAAACAGCAAATTAAGCAGCCAAATATTTTCCCCAAAATTTTGCTTATATAGTATAAATTTATTACAAATTCCAACACTCTGAAACAGAAAGAAGTGTCTGCACTGAATCAAACCAGTAAGTAGAGCACATAATTTTCAACCTCGATTGTTTATGCAACTCATCTTTTTGCACTTCCTAACTTCCTCTTGTCCTTATACAACATACTATGATATCTACAGGATGTTTAACGCAGTTTTAATACTAAAAAATTCAGATATAGAGAACAGCAAGACAAAGCTTCATTCACAAATGTAGTCACTGATGGCCCATGTTCTTTCGGTGATAGAACTTACAAAAATCAAATAAATAAAAAATGGTTACGGTCAACCATATATATATATATAGTATGGTAAAGCAATAGACATTCTTCACTTACAGCCTTCATACCCAAATTCCACCAACAATTGCATATTCCCATCAAACATTTTCCTTTATACGCATTTTCAACTCACTAATCTAGATTAAACATAAACAAGGCACATGGAGATAAATTTTTATATTGCAATCTGTATCCAGAGCCTTTTCATCTGCCAATATACAGCCTCTACCCTTCTATGCTTCAACTGACAAAAAACAAGTTAACTCAATTGCTAGCATCAAGCTGACACATGATGTAAAAGTGGATTATTTAGATTCAATCACTACTTGGATACATTCACAATAAACAATCTTATTTTGTGCATAACCAGCCACAAGAAGAATATCAAAGAATTAAAATACCTGGGAACCAGAACCAATGCATGGATCGCTTCCCCTTAAACCGTCTACAAGCTCTGTGTATAGTTGTTCTTTTGGAGTTGGAGCAGGTGCTCCATAATATGAAAATTCAACAACATCCACATCACACCATACACCTCCTGGTCCCTGCCTCATAAGGTGAAAAGGCTATTCAACTATAATGAAACAATTGTCAGATCTGAGTATGCTTCAGATTCTGTTTCCAAAGGTCAACTTATCAAGCGATATCAGAGACACAGTTATAAAGATAAAAACAAAAAGAACGAAACAGGATTTGCAAGAAACGACATGATAGCATTCCAACTCACATATTTTTCTCAAATTAAAACATAGACAAAAACTAAAGCCAATGTACATCTGGAAACACTGATTTTCTAACCTCAAGTGCAGCAGGTAGGCAATGAACATGACTAAGCCATTGCCTATGAACTTTCCGAGCAACAAAAACAAGAATAGCCGGAATATCAGTCAATATACCACGCCGAATCCTAAACCCGATTGCTGTGCCAAGACTAAACCGACGCAAGATTTTGCTATGAAATGCCCTAATAGTCATCAACTCAAGCAAGGTGGTTGCTTGCTGTCCTGATGGCAGCCTTCCAAGGGTTTCCGGAAGAACCCCCTTTTGTAGGTTACCAAAATAGTTTGCTCTATCTTCTGCTGTATCATTTAATCGACTCAAAGTAGGCCAAGAAAAGTAGGCAGCGTTACTTTCAGAGTGTTGTCCAGCTGACGCAAAGGGCTGAAGTGAAGACGGACTTGGCCAGGGGATATGACGATGATTGTAACAATTTCTTTCCAAATCTAAAGCTGATTCATCAGATTGCGTAGACCCAGAGTGATGCAACCTCAAATCCAATCTGCTCCTGTCCATCTTTCAGCTCTCCTAAACATAACAAAATCACCACTTTTGAAAATCTTTATTTTTTGGAGGAAGCAAAAAGCCTTCAACTCTACAGAAGTTAGAGAAAACAACTTATTATCCATTTCTGTTCTATCATCATGAGCATTGGTGATAAGACAATAATAGTGGAAGAAGCAACTAGGATTTTTGAACTGTATGACAAACAATCGCAAGAATGAAAATAAATAAAATATTCAGCACAGTCAATAGACTACTGAATTACATCAAAATTTGAATTCAAGGAAGTTGCAGAAACCAAAGAAAGAAAAGTGTTTATTAAAAAAATTACAAACTAAATACGTAACTTGTCTACAGATGAAGAACAGGAAATAAAACCACAGCAGTATGAAAGTACAGAAAATAAACAGATTGCAAAATAACAAATGCAAGCAAAGAAAGATGTTATACACAGTCCTCAACTGTACCAAATAATGACCATATAGAACAGAAGATAAAAAGGAAGAACATTGTAGCTGCTGGATAACTAAGAAGAGAAATGATATTGACTAAGCTAAATTTAACAGTAAATGAGCATTTCATAACACAAAGAGGTCAACCCGAGCAAGGCAAAAGCCGCTATAAAGAATTAAACTTCGAATACAGTTACAAAATTGGAAAAGAAGCAAACTTTTACGAAAATTAAAGAAATTGAGCAAACAGTAGCATAATGACAGAAAATTGATCACGTCAGAGAGCAGAAAGCAAGAAATTAACAAAATAAATAAAACCCATAAAGATAAGAATCAATAAAAGGAAACCCAGAAGAAATATGAACTGAACATGAAGAGGTAAGAACTTACCGATCAGAAATGATGGAGCTGCTGTGATGGAGACCTTGAAGATGTTCATGCCCTAAAAGACAATCTATTCGTGGGTGACACTGAAATGTTAGAATCCACTCCACTCAAAGCACACACAACAAGCAAACCATACTAGAAGAAGAGATTGACTAAGATTTCTACAGCAACAGAGAAATCAGTCAGTAACCATATCAATATTAATTACAGTATTATTATTATTATTATAATTATAATTATTAGAGGCAGAAGATCAGAAATATCAAATATCTATAGACTATGGTATCTACACAGGCCCTTTTTCTGTTTTTCTTATTCACAATTTCGTTATCTATAAAAGGTTTTTTCCTCTTTTTTTTTTTTTTAATTCATCAATATAGGATTTTTTTTTTAAAATTGAGGATCTACTGTTGTATTATCAAAATTGGACCGATTATTTTAGTTAAACACGAATAAACCTTCCCATGAAATACTAGACTATCAAAATTCAAACTCGATACTTTTGGTTAAACCCGAACAAACCATCGTGGAAGTGATTTTTAGTCTTTTGTTTAATGTCCTTATCATTTCAATTTTTTTTTCTTTTTTATTTGACTAATGAGTATCATAATGATATTTCTAATTGTAAGTGGAAGCATGGAAGATGTGGTTTAATGGAGAAGAAAATTTGATCTTTGTATCCTTTATTTTCTATTTAATTTAATTTTTGGTGGAAGAAATTAGGGTCCCATCCATATTTGCTCCCTAAAAGTAACACATTCTTCACTCAAATAATTCAATTCCCACCTATCTTAAATTTATTGGGAGGGGGTGTGTGTGTGTGGAAGGGGTAGGGTAAGCCAAGCCTTTGCCCCTGTTCTCTTTTTGTCTTTTCACTTATTTATTCTTTCAACATTTGTTCATTATGGTTTCAAATTTACTTCTCCTCCATTTTCTTTGAATAGCCAATTTTTTTTTTTATTCTTCAATTTATATAGACAAATTTGGAGAGTTAAAGTTAAAACACTAACTAATCTAGTCTCATGATAAATGGTTGTTAACAATAATAAATATTGTAGTTCTTTAATTACAAGGTTATAATTGAAATAAATTGACAAATTAAAATAACTTAATTAACTTTCCTTACCACTAAAAGGTCAGTCCAAGTAGTTAGGACTTTGACCTTTTACCTAGAGGTTCAGAGTTCAAGTGGTACTTAGGGCAGAGTGGTTTAAGATGGTCAAAATGCTTGCCTACAGTTTTGAGACCCATGTTCAAGCTGTACTGCCCCTCCCTATAGATATGGGTGTGTGTGAGTGTGTGGGTGACCTATGTTAAAAAAAAAAAACTTTCATTTTAAAAAAAAATAAATAAACTGTTGTATCTATATAAATATATAATTAACCAATAAATGTTGGTATCAACAACTCCTTTTCTTAAATAAGAGTTAAGATCATATAAGCCAAAAAAAAAAATTACTTTCTAATTGGATGACCCAATTATAATATATAAAAATATACTTTCTTAGGAGTATTAGAATAATACTACAAGTTTAATAAGTTGCATCTCAATCTCAATATTATATATTATTGGTGTTATTTAATAAATATTATTTATTAAAGAACATATTTAAAGAATTCGACAAATTTTATGTGTGAATTGGAGTATTTAAGAAATGCCTGAAAAATCGTTCACAGTTTTAATATAAAACACATATATATTAGATGTCACATTTCAGCGTTCACTACGACTACTTTATAAGAAATTCCAGCATTTTGTATTAGGAATTTTAGAACTGTTGCTACGATGAGATTAGTTACTAAGTTCGAATAAGTATTATGGTTATATTGGGTTTAAGATTAAGTGTTAAAGAAAGAAAATTGTATCCACAATCGAATTTCAATTGACAATTTAAGCTGAATTCAGTAAAAAATTTCATGTTCGATACCCGCTATAAACATCCGCTAGAAGAAACAAAGAGATTTAAATGTGACTAAGTTCTGAATCAAATTAGTCAATCTTGTATAGGACCTAGATATCGGCTAATTTTCCTATGATAAATCTATTTGCAAAGTTATGAAAATATGGATGAATTGATGGAGTTTAGTCAAGTGCGTGACAATTTAAAATCAAAAGTTTTCTCAATGTCACAAAAGTATATGATTACTTATTTTACTATCATTGTTTTAATGGGATGGATTGTATCTTAATAGGGAAATAAAAGGCATTCTTAGATTTGCCACATTAGTCTCTATGATGATGTTTTGCTTACTAATTCCATTATTTTCATCTTTATAAAGTACTATTCCAATGGTGTAGAGGTCTAGCTAAAGGAAATAGCCTTTCCATAAGTTAAAAAGAATATCTTTACATATCTTTGGCTTCTAGGATTCTATCACTTACATCACTAACGTTATCCTCACTTATAATTCAATCATCCAATCATTATAAGTCCAATAGTTCTTTGCAATAAAATAACATTAACACTCGACTGAAGTGTCTAATTAGTATATAATAATAGTAGTGTGCTTATAGTAAAATGTACTAAAAACAAAAAGGTAGCAATGACTTGTACTACCTCCGTTTTTATGAATTGTTTACATTTTTATTTTTGGGTGTTTTTTTGAGTTGTTTACATTTCTATTTATAGTAAGTTTTGTAATTGTTTATTATTATTTTTTTATTGGTATTGGTGAAAAAGTAAGTTTTTTAAAAAGTTAGTAATTGTTTATTATTATTTATGTATTGATATTGGTAAAAAGTGAGTTTGTATTGGTATTGGTGAAATAGTGAATGTAAAGAAATGAAAAAAAAGAGACAGTACTAACTTAATAATAAAAATAACCCTCTTTAATATTACTCCCTTTTGTTTTCCCTAGAAACGAGGAAACGTGCCCTAGAAAACTAAAGAGATATTGGAACCCAATAAAGCAGCTGTTAATAAAAGACCGAGCAGACAGCTCAACATACCGAAGCGAGGGATCTAGTATGCTGAGCGTTATATGAAGAAAGGTCGGCGCACATACTGATCACCCTCAGTCTTTGACTAAGGGACTTGAGGGGGGACATGTGATGATACGCTACTCAT
>CATIWJ010225843.1:0-14184 GCA_949640765.1 Croton laevigatus | reverse complement strand
ACACAGTCAGACAACTGTCACATCACTGTCACTCTATGTTCCCCACTAACTCAAAAAGCATCCCCACTAACCCAAAAAGTTTCCATTATTTAATTCAACACCTCAAAAACCACCCATTATTTAATTCAACAATCTATCACTGTCAATGGCAATTTAGACTTTTGCTACTTCCCACTACACCTTAAACTTACTATTTTGAGAAATTTGGACAAATAAATGAAACGCCCAAAAAGGAAAATTTGGACATATAAATGAAACGGAGGGAGTATTATTTTGAAACATATGTTGATACATTTGAGAAGGAGGATATAAGGATGGTATAATTGAAGTGTTGTTTAAAAGTTTATAGGAGCGAATTGTAGGTAACCGACTCGAAAACCAATAATTAGTAATGCTTCTTTTAGACTCACTCGTGGGTTTAGAAGGGGAGTTACACATGTAGCCCTCTTATAGGTCTACTTTGATAAGCTTATAAGGAGTGTTAAAATTCTTGCTAAATAATGTGGATAGCTATACTAATTTCTTGTTAATTTTAGAATTTTGCTTATAAAAACGCTTTAATGTGTGAGTCTTAGATTTTTACTATTTTGCTACTTCCTTTTTGATGCACATTTCATAAATATTTGGGATCTAAGTTTAAGGTTTTACCCCTATTGTGGTATTTGGACACCGTTATAACTACTGCCATAATAGTTTAGAATTCTAAAAGAAAATGTTTCCTAGTTGTTTGACTGGTAATCAAACAACTGAGATGACATATATTAAGTCAAATGAAAATTTTTATTGTGGTAATAATGCAATTCTGTATTAATTTCATTAATGAGAAGTTATAATAGCATTTCAACTAGGTAATTATGGCATTATTTTGGCCACTTACTGGAATTTAAAACCTCCTTCTGATAAGTGTTTTCATAATAATGTCCAACACATCTTTAAAATGGAACAAGAAGAATACACTAAAGAGCAGATTGATTGGAGCTACATTAAATTTGTTGATAATCAAGATGTTTTGGATCTCATTAAAAGGTTTATTCCTCTGTTCTCAAAATTAATGCCAAATGTAATCCATATTTTAAGATCTGAACGGGTATATATATTTAAATTATATTAAAAATGTGTTTACATCATTTACATAGGTATCTTACAGAAACCTGGTGGAATAATTACACTTCTTAATGAAGAATGGTATGATTTTATTATTGCTTGTAATTAGTAACTAAATTTTGATTTACTTCTCAAATTTTTTTTGTTTCTACCAACTATTGATAGATAATGCTTATTATTGATACGGTTCCTAAAGATGGATGGAGGAGAAGTCATAGGTTTGATCAAAAGCCTCTTATTATTGATACAGTTCCTAAAGATGGATGGAGGAGAAGTTATCGCTTTTAATTTGATAATGCTTGGTTCTTTGAAGATGGTTTGGCCAATGTTGTGCGTGAATCATGGGTTTCTTTTAATTCTCATGATCTTATTGCAAAACGGGATAAGTTAGTGCATGATGTGTCAGTTTGGGGTAGGAGTTACAATAAGGAGTTTTGGCATAGTAAGAAGACAATTAAAACACTGCTTGATTGGGATAGTAGCAGCATGTTGTGTTTTTGGATCGTTTGAAGAATGAATGGAATCGTTTACTTGCCCAAGAAGATACTTGGCGTAGGCAGCAAGTAAAGTGTTCTTGACTTAAACATGGGTATCACAACTTGAAGTTTTTTCATTCTCAAGTTAAGGGAAAGCAAAGAATGAATCATATTGGTAGGCTCAACGTTGATAATGGGCGGTGGCTTGAAAATGAGGGTGAAATTAAAGATCATAAATTGGAATATTATAATTCCATTTTTGCATGTGGTACATCAAATGGTGGGCAGGTTTTGGATTTGGTTCCAGAAGTTATTAATGCTGATGATAATAAGTTTCTTCGTGCTCCTTTTACAAATGATGAATTTAGAAATGCCCTTTTCCAGATGCATCGTGATAAGGCTCCCGGTCCGAACGGTTTAAATCCAGCATTTTATTAAAAATTTTGGCAGTGGTATTTCAGATGGGTGTAGGCTTTGGCTCCAATAAGGTACTTTTTCCCCTCTCTCTTATTGAAACCTTAATTGTGTTAATTCCTAAGGTTGATACTAGAAACAATTAGGGAATTTAGGCTAATAGCTCTTTGTAATGTTTTGTACAAAATTATTGCAAAAGCATTAGCTAATCAATTTAAGATGGTCCTTCCTAATATTATTTCTCAGAATCAGTCTGCTTTTGTGTCAGGTATGATGATAATGGATAATGTGCTTGTTGCATTTGAAATGATCCATAATTTGAAAAAGAATAAGGGTTATAGAGGTGGTACTTATGCCATAAAAATTGACATTTCTAAAGCTTATGGTATGGTACAATGGGATTTTCTAAAAGGTTTACTTACATGTTTTGGTTTTGATAATTAATGGATTAGGTGGATGTCTATGTGTTTCATTCAATTTTCATATCGTATCAATTTTAATGGTAAGTGGATTAGCCCTATCACTCCTAGTAGAGGTTTTAGACAAGGTGATCCTATATCTCCTTATCTTTACCTAATTTGTATGGAAGGCTTGTCAATCTTGTTGAATAATGTAGATTCCAGAGGGTGGATTCAAGGTAGTAAGGTAGGTCACAGGTGTCCCAAGATTTCACATCTTTTTTCGCTAATAATTCTCTTTTATTTTTCAATGAAAAAGTTATTGAAGCTAGAAGAATAAAAGAGGTTCTAAGTGTATATATCATGTCTTCTGGGTAGTCAGTGAATTTCGGTCTCGCAGTTTAGTTTCTTCTACTGGTGGTGCTGGTTCGTCTCGGCTTCATACTTCTGTACCAAGTGTTGCTATTCCGTTGGTTGATGGTGATGGTTCGTGGCTTTACAAGTGGATGGTGCCATCTTTTAAGCCCATGATTTTGTTGGGTTTGATTTTGTAATTGAAGATGTTGAAGGCAATTTTCTAAGAGCTGTTTTCGGTTTCTCTGAAGGTCAAGGTTCTTTGGCAATGGTTGAAGCTCCTGCACTTTGCCACTGTCTTTTATTTGTTGTTGAGATTTTGCCTCTTAATGGTTGCATTATCTTGGACTCTTTCAAGTAGTTCAAGCTATTTCTAGTTTTTTCTTTGGATTTTTTAGATTTTGGTTTGGTTATACAAGATTGTAAAGCCCTTTTAGACTCTAGGATTGATAATTTCAGTTCTATTTTAGCTTTCCACACCATTGCTAGAGCATCCATTAACTTTGCCCGGTTTATCCCTGAATGTATTGCCTATTTTTATTAATCATATTTATGAATTATGCCTTCAAAAAAAATTTTTTTTTAATGAAGTCTAAATCCATATGTTCCTGAATTGAATTCCAATTCCTTAGACCTAATTCTTACCTTTTGAGTTTGTGTTTATTACTCATAGAAAAGAAATAAACAATTGAAAAAATAAAAATAGATAAACAATTAGTATACTTAATGAAAGAAAAAAAATAATAGTAACACTTGTTGGATTGATGAAATTTAAATAAATTTTTATTTTATTTGTATTTTTAAAAATAAATTGTTTTATTTTTTTTTGGATTTATATAAATAAACAGAATTAATATTTTGTTGATCAGAAAAAATATTATCATTGTTTTTATAAAATTAAAATAAAACAATTTTAAAAGAAATTAATATCTTGCATTTTTCAGCCAACAAATAAAAAAATCCCTATTCAAACCACAAATTAAAAGCTTTTGGCCACTTTTTCTTTTTATTTGTGTATATTTCAACTCCAAATTTTACCTCTTTTTATCTTGAATCCATTATTTTTTCTTTAAGCATGAGTTTTGCTTTTATAATTTAACACAAATAGGAAGTATTTTTTATTTTTTACTCTTCACATAGTAGAAAATATTTCATGTATATAGTAAATAATAATTTCTTAAAAAAAGTATAAATAACAAAATATTTAAATAAAAATTAAATTAGTATTTATATACACTAAAAATTTATAATTCTAACATAATAAAGTTTTTTTTAGTAAAGGAAATATAAATGAGATACTTATATAAAGACAGGGGGATTATTTTTATTTTCATTTCTTTTTAGAAAAACAAATAATAAAGTAATTGAGAAGTGACTATCAAACTCAGAAGGCTTGTTTTGTTCACGAGTAGAGTCATGAACTCATGGGCTAAACTTGAATTTGGCACGTTTATTATTTAAGTTCAAAAGTTTGGTTCAAATTTGGTTCAATTATTTTTTAATTAAATTTGTAGGAACTTATTAATAATATAAATTAATAATATTATAACAAAAAATACTTATAAATTAATAATAATTAATTAATTTAACAAATTGATAAATAAATAATAGCTTCTAATAACCCAAATTCTTAAAATTGTCTAATTTCTTCTGAAAAAGAAACTGATTTCATTCTATATGAAAGAAAAGAAAGCAAATTTTTTTTTTTGGTGAAAAGGGATTTTATTTAATTTACTTTAAAAATTAGTGGATCAATATAATGATTATTATGAGTTATTCTTCGTTTTAATTTCTGGACAAATTCCTTACATTTTTATAATGCAAAAAAACTGAAAAGACATCACGTGAAACATGCAGTACATATATAACGTGGAAGATAAATTATTTATGTGGGACCCATTCTTGACTCTATTATGTGGAAAGAACTAAAAAGACTCCACCCAGCTCATTTAACAGTCCAAAAGCATAAAAAAGCGAAGATAAATTATTTATGTGGAACCCACTATTGACTCTATTTTTTTTTTTTTTTTTATTACTAAGGTTTGAAGTTAAAATTTTTTTTGACTTATTTCAGTATCAGGCTAACCTTATTCACTACTGACTCTATCATGTGGCTGTATACTTTTACATAAAATATCAGAGCATTTTGTATAGAGGGCTGGGGATATTTAAATAATATAAGCATTTTGTGGCAGTGTATTTTTACCAATATATTAGAGCATTTTGTGCTTTTACTAAAATAATTAAAAAATAATATAAAAGCACATATTCAGATATGATTATTCATAAGAGCCTTGTTTGTTATCACTTTAATTTAAAGTCTTGCTTTTTTATGTCTTCGTTCAAATCTTCTCTACAAAACAACATAATTGGAAAAATATTACAAATAGATTTCGCATTGCATTGCTTGACTTAAAATAGGTTTTTTTTTTTTTTCAAAACAAGTAATTTAACTAGTTTTTAATCATATTGATATAAAAATTAATAAAAAAATAATAATATCTATATAAAAACTAAATTCGGTAAATTTAAAAAGAATATATTAAATACTTATAATTATTTATAAATAAGAGAATATTCAATTCACGACTTACAATTTCAATTCAAAGTGATTCATAAAATTGACAGTTCAATTCGGTTCGAATCTCCAGACAATCTCATCGATTTAGGTTAAAACCTAATGATTTATGTAACTTCAAATTGATAGTTAAATTAGAATTCGAACTCTTGCTATAAGGCTAGGCAAATTAATAATTTTAGATGTAAAAAATAATATAAAAACTAAAAAAATCAAATGTTTATAGTTAAAATTCTAAATGTGATAATATATATATCTTATTGGTATTGCATGTTAAGGCATAGTTTTGTGATAAGTAAGTATATAATCTGAATGTAGATCATGTTTGAATCTCCAACTTCAACACCAAAAAAAAAAAAAAAAAAAAAAAAAAAAAAAAAAAAAATATATATATATATATATATATATATATATATATATTTCACCCAATTTTTTGAATTTTGGTTAGGGTTTTGCAATCGTTTAACATCAAGTTAAACATGAGCAAGTTTTAATTTGAATTAATAATTAAAAATATGAATATTAATTATTTAATATATTTATTATTTAATTAATACATACAAGTTAATTTAATAGTCAATTAGATAAGTTTGACTTAATGAAGCAACTATTATGAAAGTTAATATACGTTAGATTCTCTATAAAGTCAAGAACGTATGGAATAGTAGTCGATTACTAAACTAGAATGTGATGGGCAATTACAGAAATGATCGATTACTGAGCTAAGGAGTGTTTATCAATTATTGAACTGAATTAGTGACTGCCTTAAAGATGTAGTGTGAAGTTATTAACTAGTAGTCAAATAGTTTTTTTTTTTAGTATTGTGGATATGACCCAAAAATAGATTTTATAAAATAAAAAAAAAGACTATAATTTTTTTAAAAAAATATTAATTTCGAATCAAAGTGGATTTTATAAACTAAATTTTTAGATGTAGGACAAAAAAATATACAAATAAGAACTAATTTTGAAGAGAAAGCGGGGTTGTTAATGGTAGATAAATAAATAATGCATAATCAAAATAAGCAAGAAAACAAAGGAAACTAGCTTAAAAGGAAAAAATAAAGGTGAAAAATTAACCACAAATCGTAGATTTGAAATAGCTCAATACTTGATTGAACGCAGTTTAGCTTAAATTTGACAATTTGTTCCTGCAATGAAACAATCGACAAAAACATAGTAAAAATAGAAATAATGAAGCAATAAACAGAAATAAGCAGACTGAAAACTACTTGTATAAAGAAAAAAAATTATAATAAATTGATTATAAACCAGATGAAATGTGATCTTAAACTAGTAGTAAACATAAAAATGAAAATTGAATAATTATAAAAAGAAAAAGAAGGTTTTTCTGTTTTTTTTTTTAGTTTATTGAGTACACAAGTTAAGATTAAACTCTAAACTTGTCTACATATCTAATTTGAATTGAAGTTAAGAGTTGAATTTAAGAGCTGAATATAATTCTAGAACGCCGTAAAGTGATTTAATTATACTTTATTATTTTTCTAATCCTAAAATGTATTTTAAAAAAATTTTACACCAACATGCTCATTCACTCAAAACGAATCTAGGCAATATATATTGATAATTAGCCTATGCTGGTTTAAAGTTCAATTTAGCTAAATTTAATTTGTTTTATATTTTGATATGTTTGAACTTATAGGCTAGTAAATTTAATTTATTATTTTTTTTAAAAAATATAATGTGACTAATCAAGCTAATTAACCTAAGAATGGTTAATATACATGTTTATATAAAATAAAAAAATTATTTTATTAATAAATTTTAATAAATAAATATAATTGTTTTAAACTAAAATATTTAAAAATGAATTTTTTCTTTAAAAAGAATATTTTTATTTTATCAAATATTTACTAAATAAAAAAAATATTTAATAAGTCAACTATTGCAGTAATTAGAGACGTAACAATAAGGTGTTTAGTTTGATTTGATGTTGCACTCCAAAACTTTTTATGTTCACTTATTTCTAATTCTTAATTTATTAGAACCACTTACAAATACAGTTATTTTCATTTATTTATAGTATATATTTTTTTCACTCTAAATCTTAATTTAAATGAGATATATTTTAGTCCACAACTAGTATACTTAATGGATCAATTATCATTTTTTTTAGTATACTTAATGGAAAAAAAAATAGTTTGTAACAGTTGTTGGATTGATCAAATTTAATTAAATTTTTATATTATTTATATTTTTTAAAAGTAAAATTTGCATCCGTAATATTTCTTATTAATGAATAAGAAATAGCATTATCATTGTTTTTGTTTTTTTTATTTAAACAAATAAATATAATTAAATTTTTGCTGATAAAAAATATTATCAATGTTTTTACAAATTAAAATAAAATAATTTTAAAAAAATTAATGACACAACAATTAAAAAATATCCCTATTGAAACCCCAAATTAAAAAGCGTTTGCCCACTTTTTTTTTATTTAGTTACATTTTAATTTAAGATTTTACTTTTTTTTTATCTTCAAAACATTTAGATGAAAAGTAAATTAGTATTTTTGTATATTAAAAAATTTATAATTCTAACATAATAAAAAAATTTTTTTGTTAATAATAAAGTAAATATGAAGGAAATACTTATTTAAAAATAGTAAAGAAAAAGTTTATAATTCTTAATATTATCTAATTCCTTTTGAAAAAAAACTGATCTAATTCTATATCCCATAACTATATCAAAGAAAAGAAAGCAATTTCTTTTTTATTTTTTTTTCCGGTGAAAAGAGATTTTATTTTATTTATTTTAAAAATTGGTGGGCCAATAATAATGATGAGTTATTTTTATTTTAATTTCTGAATAAATTCCTTACATTTTTATTTATTTATAATGCTACCAAATAGATAAAAGTACAATTATTGTTCGGTGGAAAGAGCTGAATGAAAAGACTATAAACAATTCAAAAGCATAAACAAAGCAGAATATAAATTATTCCAAATATTTAACGTGGGACCCACTGTAGTGCACTATGCCTATATTAGTACTGGATGCAGCGTCTGTAATTTTACGCAAACAAGAGCGCATTTTGTATAGAGGATAAAATAGGAATAGAGTTATGAATAGCTGGTAAATCACAAAATAGGAAATTGGGTTTGGTAAGAATTTATATTTTGTAAAAAGAATTTATATTTTGTGGTTGAAAATTAATTATTTTAATATTTAATTTTTTATATTAAAAATATTTCGATGAACCATAAAATTTTTTAAAAAATAATTATATTTAAAAATGAATAAATTTTATTTTTTATTAGTAAATTAAATTTTTTTATTAAATTAAAATTCAAACTCCTACTCTCAGGCTAGATAAATTTATAAACTTTAGATATAAAAAATAATATAAAAACTAAAAAAAATCAAATGTGTATAGTTAAAATTCTAAGTGTGACATAAATTTCATTAGTATTGCACATTAAGGTACAGTCTTGTAATAAGTACATGTATAATTTGAATGTAGATCGGGTTTGAATCTCCAACTCCATTACGAAGAGTAAGAAATATTATTTGATAATTGTTTCACCATTTTTTACTTGAATTTTAATTGGGTTTTATAATCGTTTAACATCGAGTCAAACATGAGCATGTTTTAATTTAAATCAATAATTCATAAATATGAATATTCATTATTTAATATATTCATATTAAATAATAAAAATGAAAAATTAACCACAAATCATAGATTTGAAACAACTCAGTACTTGGTTGAATGCAATTTGGCTCAAATTTGAACATAGATTTTGTTCATGCAATGAAACAAACGACAAAAACATCGTAAAAATAGAATTAAGAAGCAATAAACAAAAAATAAGCAGAGAACATAAACTACTTGAAAAATAATAATAAATTGATTATAAACTAGATAGAAATGTCATCTTAAATAAGTAATAAACACAAAAATGAAAATTGAATAAATATAAAAAAAAGGTTTTTTTTTTCGAGTTTATTGTGCATGCAACCTAGGATTAAACTCTAAACTTATTTACATACTTGATTTGAAATGAAGTTAAGAGCTGAATGTAGTTCTAGATCACCGTAAAGTGCTTTAATTAAATTTTATTATTTTTCTCATCCTAAAATGTATTTTAAAAAGTCTTTGTACTGATAGTCCCATACACTCAAAACAAATTCAAGGCAACACATATTGATAATTAGCCTATTCTGGTTCTAAGTTCAATTTAGTTAAATTTAATTCGTATTATATTTTGATATATTTTAACATATAGGCTATCCAATTTAATTTATTATTTTAAAAAATCCTACATGCAATGTGACTAATCAAGCTAATTAACCTAATAAGAGGTTAAACTATGTGTTTATATAAAATTAAAAAAATTATTTTATTAATAAATTTTAATAATAAATATAATTATCTCAAACTGAAACATCTTAAAAAGAAAATTTTTTCTTAAAAAGAGAATATTTTTTATTTTATTAAATATTTTGTTAAATACAAAATATTTAATAAGTAAATTAATTAAAAGCTATTAAGTAAAATCTACTATGGGGTGCCACTATTTCCAAAACAACTTTTGCTATTGTAAATAACGATAGATTTTAATGGTGGTTTAAGGTTTAAGGATAATATAATAATCCTGATATTATAAAATAGAGGCTTCTCTAACGATAACAAAAGTTGCTATAGAAATAGGAGCACCAAAAAAAAAAAAAATCATCTTTAACAGAATAAAATTGTTAAATAAATTTAAATTCAATATTTAAAGATTCGTGATCCTTTATTTATAAAAAATTTATATTAAAAGTTTGAGTTTGAATTGAATTTTAAATTTATATTCTGATTGTGTGAAAGTAGTGTTGTTGTCAAAAAAATTCAAAATGCCATGAAATTGAGCACCAAAATTATAAAAAGGGTGAAAACAAAAATCTAAGTCAACTTGAAGGGTCGATTTTATAATTTTTTAACAGTCAAATATCAAAGTTAATGGCAGAGCGACGTCAGAGCAATTTAGGCCAAATATATGATATTAGTGCATTTTTACCATACTACAAAGATAAAATAGTAATTATGGCTAAACATCAGTGATGAAATAGTAATTTTTCTTTAAATAGATTGTTTTGTTTACTATCTATTATTTCCAAAAGTTTATAAGATAAGATTGATGTAGAAATATTGGTAGAGCTTTGGATAGCATAAGGATTTGTTTGATCATGAAATGAAACCCAGGAACTTAAAGATATTGGCGATCAATATTTTAATTAACTCTTTTGGAGGGCCTTTTTTCAAAAGGATGATTTTAGCGATATAAAGTTTTGCAAAATGCATGATTTAATGAATGACCTTATCACATTTGTGTTGGAGGAGAGGTTATTTCATTAAGTTCAAATGAATCCTCGATTGGACAAAAAATTGACATTAATCAGTTTCCACTACAAATTATATCCCTCCTTGAAAATCTGTATGCTGCATAAGTTTTTGGAATGTCATATTCCTACCTGAAAATCTCTAGAACCATTAC
This sequence comes from Croton laevigatus, assembly GCA_949640765.1. Lineage (NCBI taxonomy): Eukaryota > Viridiplantae > Streptophyta > Magnoliopsida > Malpighiales > Euphorbiaceae > Croton > Croton laevigatus. The sequence goes on along the minus strand of CATIWJ010225843.1, from coordinate 3,359 downwards.
TAATTTCTGATTCCACTATAAATTATCATTCAAAATAGAGATTTTGATCGCCAGAAACAACAAATTTAATCTCAATTTTCTAATCACGACTCAAATATGAAATACCATTAACAGAAGAAGGGAAGACCATATAAACATTCAGCGTACAAGACATTGGATAGGAAAATAAGAGCCATATTCAAAATACAGGCAGAGAATGTGGAAAAAAGAATTTGATGAATTATAAATAGAATTTGGTTAGTTTGTAGATGCAGATATTTGCATTGAACTTGTTTGTAGTATTAGAGTCTGTTTGTAAAATATCATTTCCATATTGATTTATGGTACATAGTTCTTCTACTTTAGTCTTCCTATGATTTTTTCGTTTCGCCACAAAACGTATTAACTTAAAAAACAAAATGCAGTGCACCAATAAAAATTTGGAACGCAGTAGCTCAACAAACAAAACACAGTGAGCCGAAGAGCCATTAACACAATATGCTATTTATAATAAAACGTAGCGTTACATCATTGAGTAAAATGGGGAATGCAAAGCTATAAAAATAGATCTGAAGCAACCGTACCAAAAACCATTCTACCTCTCGTTCCTTTGGATTTCTTCTCAACTGCAAATCATTCGGTATTTCTTATGAAATCTCTCTTCTGGAGTCTCAAATCTTCGAACTCTTCGGTTTCTTGTTTGGTTTGTTTAATTTCATGTATGTATTGTCATTTGCTAAGAAATCTTTAAGCAATTCTCGTAGTAAATTTATCAGTAGGACTTACAGTATAACATAAAGAAACAATGCTTAAATTATGCTAATAATTGATAATTAAAATAAGCATTGTTCCTTGATTTAAAGATTTGAGAATAACGTTATAGGAGTTGTTTAGCTCCTGAAAGCTATTGGGCAAACATAAATTATCATATTGTTATTGGAATCCTAACAATTACTTACTAGCCAGTGATTTCTAAAGTAGCCAGTTACTATTATATTAAAAAACTATAATTAAATTATTCAAACACAAGTTAGAACATCTTACATGGGAGAATAGATTGCTTTACAATTGATTGAAAATCACTAAAGTCATAACATTTGTTATTAAGTTTGAGGCAAAGATGATATCTTGAGGAAGAGCAATTGCTTCGAAATAACTGGAGACACCAATGCCTTCTTGATAGCCTGCTATTGCAGTAAGAAATTGTCCTACAATGAGCTCTAGTTTCATGTAACCTTTCCAACAATGAGTATTCCTCTTTTAAAAAAAAACAAAGTATTTTTCTAGTAAACACCTCGTACATAATCTTCTGAAATTAATTAGGAAACCTAACTAATCTTAACACTATGTTTGGCGAATTATAATTGAGCTATATCCAATGTACTTTTCTCTTGTGCTTTCTTGTACTTGCTTCAAACTTTTGGCTTTTCTTGTTCATGAGAAACAAGTCCTAGAAGACAATTATTACTGAATTGAGCAAAGCTCCTTTAGCTATTGTTATTGTTTCTTTACTTATTTTTTTTTGACTAAATATACAAATCAACTCCTCAAAAATCCAAAGAAGACGGTCAATTAAATCATGTGTTGTATGTAGATGTAGCAATTTCGGAAATTGATAAGAAATAAGCCACTGCAATAATTGTCAAAGAAAGGGAAATCATAAGAGATTAGCGCATACAAAGGTATTAATTCATGATGAATCCACTTTTATTGGAAGCACAAGTGGTACAAAATGCCTTGGACTTGATTCAGGAACAATAGTGGCAAGATTGTGTGGTAATTACGGACTCAAAAGCAATTGCATATGCGGTCCAAGGTAAAGATGATTGCCATTACCAAGCTATGGACTTGGCAGGAGAATATTAAAAAATTGTTGTTTTCCTTAAATCATGTGTTTTGTAAATTCGTTAATAGCGAAGTCAATAGAAAAGCCTATAATTTGGCAAAGCTAGTATTGCTGATAATTTTGGTTGTAATACAATTGCCCAAGTCAATTTAATTTGTAATATGCAAGCTTAATTAAATGAAAATATCTTTATTAAAAAAAAACAATTAAATCATATGTTATTTTTTTAAAAGAAGAAAACTTCATTTAATAAGAGTAAATGCATGGTAAAATTTCTTCCTCAATTGATAACTAGTAAATCTAAACGATTCACATGTTGGAAACAGGACGAACCCAACTTTTAATGGATTAAACAATACATGAAGAGTACCAGAGATAGCTGCAATATAATTTGAGCCAACAAACCACATGTTTTTAATCTAATATTTATTTGCATAAATTTAATGTTTAGAATTAAATTATTTGGTAAAATGTACTGAACATAATATGAGCCAACAATTTTAAATTGTGGAGATTAAATTTAATTTTTAGAGAATTCGAACAATTTCATTTCTAAAGAATTAGATTCTTTATGAACCATGTGTTATTGCTTAGAAAGTTGATATGGAGTGTTTGAAATTGGATTTCTATCTATTATGAGTCTGCTTAAAATCTTCTTAGAAAGTTGCTTATGGAAAAACAGCAGTTTTTATGCTATTTTTAGCGCGAGTCCTGACGCAATAGTGCAAAGGAGCCACGGTTCCAATTTATTTATATATATATTTTTTTCAAAATCAGTGAGTCATATAATTTAACTTCGTGTCATAAATTATATTTGACTACAAATTAAACAATACGAGTTATTTTATGTCTAATTTATAATACAAAGTCAAATTTTTGAAACTGTAAACCATCATATTTATCTCGAAATTTAACATATACCATCTAATAAATAATTAAAAAAATATAAAATTAATAAATGTGATTCGAGGTGCAAATCATACAATGTATCAACTCCGTTTTCATATTCTTTTTTTTTGGATTTTCCACCCGGTGTCCTAAGGCCTGACTATATTTAAAGTCGTTCAACGGCCCCAGACTAATTTGGATCGAGGTATGACAGGAACCATTAAAGTTGACGTCTCTGGATCTTAGGGTGCTGCAGTCCCATACAACGTTGTATTTCTTTTAGGTAACCTTATCAACTTGGGTCCAAGACTCATGAATATCCTCCAAACTCTTTACTCTTAACACTCTTCAGTCACCAAGTCAACGTTTACTCGTGGCGACCCAGCTAATAAGCCCTAATCATTTAGATGAACTACTGATTTCAGGAGCTTGTACATGGGACTAACTAATCTAGGTCAGACCTTAGTCATAATTAAAATTACTCTATCTAAAAACCACCGGATTCTCTATAAATATCACCTTTAGAGCCCCTGAAACTCTAGGAATTAGGGTAACTTAGTATGCACAAAAATGACTCTCTACATAAAGAAAATGGATTTTTTGACATTCTGCCATTATTAGGAGACAAATTAGTATTATGGTAACT
>CATIWJ010225800.1:0-51953 GCA_949640765.1 Croton laevigatus | reverse complement strand
AATACTACAATACAATTTAAATTTGTTTTAGTTCTTTTTTAGCTATTACATTACATCTAAGCTGTAACTTTGCTGGCTGCCTTTTTCATATTCCAAAAAATGCTACTATTTAAATTCGGTACACAAAGATGTTAATTTTTTTAGCCACATGTTATACCATTTTCTAGGCACGTGCAAAAATCGAATCGATCCGAATAATTGATCCTAGATGATCGGGTAGGGTTAGCCGGTTATTAAAGTCGGTTTGACTTAGAGATTATATGAATTTAGGGTTTCAGATCAAGTCGTTTTAAAAAATGACGAAAACCCGACCAATCCAAAAAAATTTTAGCCTTTTCCTGCAAAGAATTTTGGAGCCCAAAATTTTTAGGTTGTTTGAGTGGTTAAATTTTAGAAATTTGGATTTCGGACCCTAATCATTTTTTTAACAGAGATATACATACGCACCTAGTTAGTGAATTAGCAGGGGATGAGACTTAAACCGAGGATCGAACTTAGGACAGACCCTAACCATTTCAATTGCTCACAAGATAGAAATTTCAAACTAACCTAAACAGTTTTTTTTTTTTGTTTTTGCCAGTAACTAACCTAAACAGTTGATATATCATAAAAATGATTTGTAAAACACCAAATGCAGTATTGAATGGGTACGAGAAATGTTGATATGGCTAGAAGATGAATAAATTGTAGTAAGTGCAATATAATTTTACTATGGTTAAATTTATTCCATTTAGTAAAATTAGCAAAAATTTATATTTAATAATCTTATTTTATTGTTTTTTAAGTGTAACATTTACAATTTTTAAAATACTTCAACATACTATAATTTCAAATTTGAAAATAAATTTTCTATTTAGTGAACTGATATTAAGTAGTAAATTACAAAGACAGACAAACATATTAAATGACGGAATCATATGTCAATTTATTATATGTTAGAATAAAAAATAAATTTTCTCCAACCAATTTTTTTGCAAAAATAAATAAAAATGCTGCTCTTCTCAACCATCATTTTCCCTATCTTTCTACTGTTGGTTTCACTAATCAGTGGGGTCCTTAAATTTTGTGTCGTTCGTACCCATCTTTTTTTTTTGCCCCTTTGTAGTTTTGCACTAAACGACAAATGCAAAAGAGAAAAACAGAAAGATTCCACGTGGCATCACCACAGATTGAAAAGAAACTCCTTGAATTGAAAGCTGTGGCCAACTTCAGTTTCACTTTTAAAAAAAAAAAAACTACCCTAGAGTGTAGATTATTTAAAAAGGATAATTTCTTTTTAAAATGTTTAGGTTGTACAATGGACCCCACAATATTAACGGCTACTTTTTTTCATTCACCCGGAGCAAACCAAGCCCACCAACCAAAACCCGCCTTGCCACGTGAGGGCACGTAGGGCCTTTACAGGGACCCATTTTTTTAATTTTACAAAACATCTTTAACTGCGCCTGTCTGAGTCGTTGACTGAATGTATTGGACATTTACTCTTTATCGATGGTCCCCACCTCCTCCCTTCGAGGCCGGCATTAATTAATGTATAATAATGAGTAAATATTTTAAATTAAAAAGGGCAAACGTGTCCATGAGAAAAAAAAATTATTAATTTAAAATTCTACTACTAGTTCAATTCTAAAACGCTACCGTTTTTTCACTTGCACTCGTGAAAAACTACAAATTGTTTTTGAAAAATGGAAGGGAAAAATGAACAACCGGGTCTCAAAAAGTTTCGGGTTGTTGAGCCGGAGACGGCTGAGAAGTCGGGTCAGCAGAAGACGGAATATCTGGACCGACACGGCAACCTTCCAGCATGAAAACAATATCAGACATGGTGGGTCGGTCAAGAGGATCGGGGGCAGTACAAAGTAACCCGACTTTAACTCCAAGCAAAAACTCTTCCCATTCAGAAGATTCCGGGTCAAGTTCAAGTAACCCAGGCTCCAACAATTCTGTAATTTGACCTCTTTGTAATTGCTTCTTTACCCATTTCACTATATCTTCATCTTCACTGAACATTAATGGTCTTTTCCCTGTTAGTAGCTCTAGCAAAACAATCCCAAAGCTATAAACATCTGATTCTTTAGTTACTTCTCCTGTAAGTATAGCTTCTGGTGACACATAGCCTAATGTACCAACAGTTGTTGAACTTGATGCTTCTGCTGGTGTTGTTGCTATGGTTAACTTGTCTAATCCAAAATCTGATAAATGAGCTTCAAAATCAGCATCAAATAGTACATTTTGGGGTTTCACGTCGCCGTGAACCATGTTCGATGATGTATGCAGAAATGCTAACCCTCTTGCAATCCCAAGCGCTATAAGATGTCGCATTGGCCAATTCAGTACATGACCATCTTGGTGTGATGCTTCTTGAAGAAGAGTAGCTAAGTTTCCATTTGGCATGTAGTCATATACAAGAAGCCTTAAATCCGGTGGCCCTGCATAATAACCACGAAGAACGGTTAAGTTCCGGTGTTTCACTTTGCTTAAGAATTCTGCTTCTTTTCTGAACATTTGCTCATCCATTGATCCATCTTGAAGTCTTCGAATTGACAATACCATTCCATCGTTATAACACGCTTTGAAGACTAATCCATATCGGGTTCTGCTTAGTACATTTTCTTCGTCGAATTGCCTTGTCGCTTCAAGGGTTTCTGCTAGTGTTATCTTGTTATTGAACATAACAAGCTTGGGTCCTCCATTGTCTGTGCTTCCTCTACCACCACTTGCAGCTGAACTAGCTCTAGCTGGACTTCTTTTCTTTTCTCCTGATGCTGCTTGTTTAAGCTTCTTTCGCCATCTCAACAGACTGAAAATGTACAAACAGCAACACAATGACAATAAACAAGCTCCAGATGCAACCACAACAATTAACAGAACTAACCGTTTCCTCCTATCCTTTCCACCATCAACACATTTTTTGTCTAATGGTTTCCCACAAAGCTCTGGATTACCAGAAAATTCCGATGGATTGTTAAATCTAGAACCCAACAACAATGGAATCTCACCTTCAAGATTGTTACTTGATACATTCAAGTATAGCAAGTTACTGATTTGCATGAGATTAGCAGGAATCTCCCCACTCAAATTGTTAACAGAGAGATCAAGAGATGTTAGGTTTGACAGATCGGACAAGGACTCAGGAATGCTACCAGAAAGATGATTAGTATCAAGTAACAATGAATTCAGAGATAAGCATTTAGAAATTTCTTCTGGAACTTGGTCTGATAAATTGTTTTTACTCAAATCAAGCACTTTCAAGTGCGAAAGGCGGGAGAGGTCTTGAGGAATCGGACCAGTCATTGAGTTTGATTGCAATTCAAGAATTTCAAGATCAGAACAATTACCAAGCTCTGGTGGAATCAAGCCAGAAAGGTGATTATTTGACAGTGAAAGAACGAGTAATGACTTGAGAAATCCATATGTTGATGGAATCTGACTAGATAAGGAATTGAAACTCAGATTCAAGTAGCGAAGACCAGTTAGACTACTGAATCCTTCATGAACTTCTCCGGATAACAAATTCTCCTGCAAGGCAATGACTTGAAGATTTGGTAAACCAGAAAGCTCAGATGGCAATTGACCAGATAATTTCTGTTTGCTCAAATCTAGACTTGTTAGTCTCAATAGATTTCCCAAGCTAGAAGGAATTTTCCCAGAAAACACATTTCCACTCAAATTTAATGACATTATCCTACTCAAATTCCCAATACTTGACGGAATTTCACCAGAGAATCTGTTTCCACTTAGGTCTAATGTGGTTAAATTGCTTAACCCCACAAGCCCTTCTGGTAAGCTTCCATTCAAGAAATTGTTATGTAAATTCAAGGTTCCAAGTTCTGTCAGATTTCGAAAACTCTCCGGAACTAAACCTGAGAAATTATTTCCTCCAAGAGATAATTCTGTTAAACCTCTCATATCACCTAAAAATGAAGGAATTTCCCCTGCAAATTGATTCCATTCAAGATCAAGAACACGCAATGAACTACATTGCTTTATCTCCACCGGAACTAAGCCACTGAAAGAATTTTCAGCCAACCTTAACTGTTCCAACCTCTCCAAACTTCTTATCTCCGGCGGAATCGCTCCGGAAAACAAATTCCCAGACAAATCCAACATTGTCAAAGTAGCCATCTTTGTTAACCACAAAGGAAAAACACCATGAATTTGATTCCTTTGAAGATCCAACACCTGCAAAATGCTAAAACAATCTCCAGATTCAGGCCCAACAACACTACTGAATCTATTGAACCCTAATTGAACTATCCTTAGAGATGGGGAATACACTGAGATATTGCAGAACATAGAAGACGGGACTGAACCAGTGAGGTTATTTTGGGAGAGAGAAACGACTTGTAGTTTTGGAAGAGCTCCTATGGCAGCTGGAATCACACCTCCAAGCGAATTACCGTTCGCGCTCAAATGCACAAGAGAAGAGCAATTAGCAATGGCAGCTGGTAAAGTTCCTTCTAGAAGATTGTAATCCAGCCACAGATACTGAAGATACTGAAGCTCACCAAAGCTCGCCGGAATCGAGCCAGAAAAGTGATTATATGAAAGATTAATGAGTTGAAGATGTGAAAGGCTAGCAATGGTGGCCGGAATCGAACCAGAGAAGATGTTCGACGAAATGTCAAGATAAACAAGATTAGGAGGAAGGTCACTAGGAATTTCACCGGAAAGTTGGTTTTGAGCAACATTTAGGACTTGAAGATCAGTGAGGTTACCGATCTCCGGCGGAAGGATACCGGAAAGTGAATTGTACTGCAAAAAAACAGCACGAAGAAGTGTACATTTGGAAAGAGAAGAAGGAATAGTTCCATTAATGGAGTTAGACCTAAGAGATAACTTACGAAGCATTAGTAAATTGGATAACTTATCAGTGAGTCGGCCACCGAGTTGAAGATGAGGAAGTCGAAGTTCAGTAACTCGGTTATTCGAATTACATCCAATTCCACGCCAATCACAAGGAGCTGATGGAGTAGACGAATCCCAACCGTTCAAAGCTCCAAGAGGATCTTGAAGGCTAAGTTTAAAAGACATTAAAGCTTGAATCTCCGCCAGATTTTCAGGGCTACGCTGGGCGGAACAAGCGTAGAAAAAGAGAAAAATATAGAGCAGAACACCATTCATCGCTATAGCAAAAGAATAATCTCACAGCAACAGAAGAGTGAGAAGATAACAGAATCTTTATAAGTTCATGAAAGATTAGTGGTTACATAGAAGAGAAAGAAAGAAAGAAGGAAGAAGAAGAAGGTGTTTCCATGGCTTTGTTGCAGAAAAAGAGAGAGAGAAGAAGAAGAAGAACAAGAGACAAGAGACAAGAAAATAGGCAGAGAGAAACGTAGAGAATCTCGTAAAATTTTAATTAAATTAAATATTATACTATTATTATTATTTTTTCACAAAAAATAAGAAATTATTATTATTGTTTGTTTTTTGACTCTGTGGAAGCAAAAGCAATTGAAGAAGCACTTTTCAAAACGGCAAATGGTGGGGCCGTTTTAAGCTCGTATTGTGTGATTGTGATTTATGGGTTGAATCATTGAAGTGCTGTGTGATCTTATCCCTGCCTGCGTGCCTTTGCATTGTTGTCGTTTCCTTTTTTCAATAGTAAACGTATTCTCTATTTTAAGATTTCATTTTTTTTTTTAATTTAAATTAATAATTGGTTTCTCATTTAAAAAAATATAGTTTTTTTATTATATTTTTATGAAAAAATAAAATAAACCAAACCTAGTATTTTTTTTTTTTTTAAATTTGAGGAGTCATGTTTCTACAAACATCATAGTTCCGTCCCTTCTTGTCTGGGGCATGGGAGAAAATATGAGTCGAGAAGCAGATTGTCATTGTTGTATTCAGTTTTTACAATAATGTTTTACATGGGTTTAGTTAAGTCGGGTAGATCCTAAACAATAGGGCGATCTTCGAATCGCATGTCAAGTCTAGTCGAGGTCATGAGGCTTTTTTTTTTTTGTTGTAACAGAGATAAAAATGAGCTATTTTATTAATGAAACAGAAGAGAACATCAAGAAATTACACTAATTTTTATACAATAAATCAGCAAACAGATATCTTATACAAAAAACTAACATAAAGCTTGAAGGTGTGCTAATGGAGTTGATGGAGCACATATTGCATCCTTTTCAAAACGCTCCACTCAATGGTGATCCATAGCCACTAATCAATGATCGAATTGACAGTCAAACGAGTTCCATCAGAAATCTTCAATACCCATGTCAGATATGCTTCCTTTCCACCAACAAAGGAGCTTAGTCTCCATGGACCAACCATAAATCTATCTAATAAATCCCTCCATGGAAACAAAAAACCAAGACAACCAACAAATCTAAATACAAGGGACACATCCTCGAAAAGAAAGGCCATCTCATCTAAACAACACCAAAAAACCAAAACAAAACAACAACAACAAAGAAAAGAAAGGAAACTAAAACAAAGAAAATAGAGGAAAATAGGGGTAGCCACCATTGGTGAAAACATCAGCGGCAGCCACTAACAACAAATCCTAGAATAAAGTTTTAGAGAGAAGGAGGAGAAAAAGAGACGGAAAAATAATACTACCTCCGTTTCTGAATTGCTGAGACTTTAGGGCTTTTTATTGTTTCAAAATAATTGAGACTTTTGATATTTTGGTTAGATTTATAACGATTTTGCCCTTTGTCTTTTAGTGGAGATGGAGAAAAAAAAACAATTGTTTAATGAGCTTTATGACATGTACAGCAAAAGAAAATAGAGAGAGAAAGAGAGAAAAAACTGACATCTACAGGCGTTAAACAATTGAGACAAGAAGAGAGAGAAAACACATGGATAAAAAAAGAAGTTGGTCTGAGTGTCAGGTATGCACAAAATAGGTGCATTTTGTGAGAAATAGAGCCAATATCTTCAATACATTTCGTATAAAATGGTGCATAATGTCTGATATGTACCCAAAATTTATATTGAGTAAAAAATAACCCAAAATTCCCACCTCCAGCTTCCGTCATTTTTTTTTCCTGACAGAGATGTCTCTTTTTGCTGGGGTCAGCGTCCTTTTGACAGAAGGTGTTTGAAGAATACGCATTCTCTCTCTTCCTTTTTAAGGGCTTTTTGAGAAGAAAAAATTTAAGAAAAATTTTGGTGGAATAGTGAAAGTCTCACCAATTTAAAAACGGAGGTCGTATGTAAACTCGGTGATGAGGCCCTTTTGGTTATGGGTCTAAGTTCATGTTAATCCCAAATTCCAACACTACTGGAAAATTTTTACTTACACCATATTTTATGTGATGATCAAGCCAATAAATCAAAAAAGGAAATGGCAGTAGAGAGTACATTTTTTAGTTTCACTTTAATAAACAGCATAATGTTTTCAAAGTTAAGTAAATAATACTTTTTCATGATTTTATTTTTATACTTTTTTTTAATATTTATTATGTTTTAGTTTTTTTAAAAAGTAAAATTTAGAAAAAAGAAGTATTAGAGAAACGATCTCAATAATTAAAATAACTAAAAAAAGAGACTTATTGTCTAAAAAAATTATCAAACATGGTAACTTAGAGAAAAAACGAATAATTGATTAATATATTTTATGAAAAAGGATATTTGGTTAATTTATTTAATCAAAATGGTCACAAATAAAAATCAAGACATGTACAATTATTGAATACTTTTTTTTAAAACTATTGCACTGCTTTTGTATAAGTTTAAAAAAAAATAGATTTATTATATAGTTTTTGCATTACTATTGTATAGATTTTGTAGAGCTACTGCATTATTGTACAGTTTTTGCACTACTATTATACATGTTTTGTACAACTACTGTAAAATAACCTTATTTCTTTTTAATAAAATGACCGAAAATGCTTTTAAACTTTAAATTTTTTTTTTTTTTTAAATTCTTCCATGTGTCAGTTTTTGTAAAATTTTTTTTTTAAAAAAAAAGTGGAACTGAATTTATATATATCCCTAAAAAAGGTCACAGTCCAAGGTCGTCGTCCTCGGCAAAGTTTCAGCGATCGGATGGTGGAGCTGTTGGTTTATGGGAGTGAGGGTATGTTTGGATCTTTTAGGTTAGGGAGGGGTATTTGTGGGTTTTTAAAATTAATTTTATTAAAATGTGATATTTAGTACATATTAGTTTTTAAAATTTGCTATTTGACTCTCAGGCCCATTAAAAAATTATAATATATTTAACCGACATTATTTTTAATAAAAACTAATTGAAATTAGATAATAATATTTTTCATTTAAAAAATAAAATATAAAAATTATAAAATAAATTTAAACAAAAAATAATAAAATAGATTATATTAAAAATTTTACCTATTAATTGGCATAGTATAATGCGATGCTAAATAGCTGTGTACAAAATTTGGATTCCGATTCCAACTAGTTACCAATTAGATTTTTGGTTATAATCTTGAATTTACATAAAAATGAGATGGACAATCATTACATTTAAAATTATATGGAAATAAATCAAAACGTGTAATCCTGCTCATATATGTATTGAATTTATAACTAAATCCTATTATTTAATTCCCTACCTTAAGCTATTACAATCCCTTTCATCCTATTCCCATCTATGATATAATTTCCAAGTTAAACTGTTTTATGTAACTGATCTGAAACTGAAATCGATTCATCGATTCCACTTTCAATTTTTGATATGAACCAATCCAAAACTAATACCGCACACCTTTAATACTATACTATTCTATCGATTATAGGCAACTATTTTTATTGTTTAAGAATAATTTCATTCATTTAGTATAGTAGTGATGGACAACTTTAAGATTTTTTTTATTTTAATAGTCAATGAATTAACTTGTTAGAAAGTAAGCAGTAGCTTCTTATTAGAAAGCCATTGATGAAATCCCTACTTAATAATATCCTGGTGGATTAAAAGCATGATTTCTTTTATTAATTATAAATTAAATAAGCATTTAAAAAAAACTCACAGACACACAAGAGTAATAAGTTAGAGCATTTCCAATGATAATATGGATTGCAGTTGATGTGTCGATTGAAATAAAAGGTATGAACGATTACGTGGCTAGCCATTTATTTTCAGAGTTTAACTTTTAAAATACTATCTCTAATGTAACATCTTCCATTTTTCAATTGCTTCTTATTCTGAGATCCACAATTTAATGTATAACCAATCATGTAACAATTTTAATGTGGATAATGTCTAGCAGACGCTCCAAGAATAAAATGCCTGCTTGTCTATTGACATGTTAGCTGCACAGTTAGATAAATATTAGCATTAGAGATGATTTTTTTTTTAAATTATTTCAATTTTTCTGACATATCCATCAAATGAAAACAATTCATCATTGCATTAGTTCATATACTTGTTAGTCCTGACCTCAACCCTAATGTTTTTCATTTTTTTCCAATTTAACCCAAGGATGATGTGTTGTCAATCATAAGCTACAAACACCTTTATGCTTTTACTTCAAAATTGTACACCTTTTCTTCTTATTTGATGGAAATTTTCCTTATTTTTTTGACTTTTATATCACTTCTAAATCTTTTTATTATTGTTATTTCCCCCCTCCTCTGTCTTTTTATCTACCCTGTTTGATTCTATGGTCAAAGTTAAAAATTGAAAAGAAAAAAAGGGAAAAGGGTTTTATTTTATATCGTTAAATCATTTGTTTCAATGTTGATTAGCTTTAGGATTATGGAGGGAAGACAAAGTACATAAGATAAGATGCAAAACCCATAACCATAAGCTAGCTTGTTAAAAAGAAGAGGGCCACAAGGTGAAAAGGTCAATTAATTTAGATGGGCCTCAGAGTAGGTGGATAGTGGGTACATGATAATACAAAAGAAAAGGTGACAATCCTTGCATTTTATTTAAAATATTGGTATTTTAAAATGTGGGCAATAGAAGCAATTGATTGGTGCCAAATTTGAATTGATTTATGTTCGCGGGAGAAGATTTTTAGTGGTCGTGAGTGAAAAAAAAAAAATCTGAAATCGTAATTGCACCGAACCGAATTAAATTACAGGCTTTGAGCAGTTGGACTGTATTTACAGTTCGATCCATGGTTTTTAAAATATGTGCAATGCGGTTTATAGTTCAGTTTGCAGTTTTGTGCCTAAAAACACCGAACCACCGCAAAACTACACAACCAAGTTGTTGAATTATATAAATTTGTATATTTTTAGTATTCAAAATGAGTCTAGGTTGATGGAAACTCACATAAAATTTACTTTTTTTTCAATGAAAAGTGATCATGTTTAGTCTCATAGTTTAAACAGCAAACTACTCATAAAATTATAATTCGATTCAATTCAGTTCAAACAAATTGTGGTGCAGTTTGCATTTTGTTCCATTAAACATTAAGTTGCGGTTTGGTGTGATTTGATATAATTGTAAAAAAAGGAATTAATTAGTGGATTGAATTAAACTGATCGAGACTAATTATTTTAAACATTTTATATAAATGGAAATTGGTTTTTTTTTCTTTTTAATAGAGATTTTAAAATACTTCCGCTTATTTTTTATGTGCTATTCAATTTTAGTTGGATTTATATTAGAAAAATTATAGCCAATTTGATTATTGAGTTTTAATTGAATGGATTGCAAATTTTTTAAAATGGGTTTGTATGTGCGGAGAAATTATGACGGGCGGGGGTTGGTGTAGTGAAAAGAACATATATGTGGTGGTCAAATGATCTATAATCGAGCCCATAACAACAATTTTTTTTTATTGTTTGGGTGCGTGTGTAAATGTTTATATATAAAAAAAAAAAAGTGCAGAGAAATTATGGGGTTGGTATAACTTTATAACTTTAGTATCAAAAGGGGGACCAATGTTGTGAGTGAAAGAGATTTTGTGATTTCTAGTGCATTAATACCAAGAGAAAGTAGAAGTTGGCAAAATGAATTTAGTCACTTTCCTTGCCATCTATAATAATAAAAAGCTTCTCTACTGTGGCCAAACATGGACTTGTTCGCTCTATTTTTTTGGATTGAAGTTTTCATGTCAAGAAAATTCCAAATAGTTCTGTTTTCATCCCAAAATATAATTTTTTTTTTCAAAAAATTTTGAAGTGTCTTAATATTAGTATTAAATGTTAGTTTTTCAAGATTAGTCATAATAAAATAAAGAGAGTGAGCCTTTTTACGCATTTTAAAATAAAAATTATGGTCAATTTAACAAAAACTTAATTATAAATGGGAAGAATTTTAGGTTTTTTTAAAAAATGTGTTAAGAAATGAGCTTATATTTTGTGACAGAGAGAGTATATGTAAGAATGTTATTTTCACACATTTTCATTCAATTTTAACGGACTATAATATATGTGCACTACAAACTTTTCGAATTGTCATAAATACATTCTTTTTTAAACTTTGTAATAAATGTGTCATATTTTGCCAAATTTGCTCAAATTGCACCATAATTCAAAAATTTGAATGAAACTGAAAGAAACTTTATTGTAAGAGATTTCTCAAGTACTACCTCTTTTGTAATATTGAAATTGTTGAAACCCTAATTCCAATTTTAATATTAGTTTGGCTCAATGAATCCCACAAATAAGTTTTATTCTTTCAATTTTGTCAAAAAATTTGAATTGTGTTGCAATTAAGTGAACTTTTGTCAAATATGACACAATAATTACAAAGTTAAAAAGATAGTGTTTTTATAAGATTGCGGTGCACATATATATAGCCCAATTTTAACTAAGAAGTTTAACAATGAAAATTTGTGCCTACAATCTAGAAAATAAATATGGATCAATGTTCAAATTGGCCCCTCAATTTGTACCAAAAATACAAAATGGTCAAATGGCAAACTTTTGTGCAATTAAAACGTGTTTAGGCTAAGAAATTGGTGAATTGGCCGAAATTGGGGAGAGGAGGAGCAGGGCCGTCCCCAAGATTTGAGGGCCCTGTTCTAATTTTTTAGTTTGCGGCTCTGTAACTAAAACTTTTAACTTTAAAAAACAATTATAAAAGATTGTAAAATGACTATAAACGATTATAAAATGATCATAAACAATTATAAACTGATTATATACTTATATATATATATTATATAATTTTGGACCCTCAAAAGTGTGGGGCCCTGTTCTATTGAGCAGCTTGCACACCCTATTGGCCGGGGCTAAGGAGGAGGCTGTGCATCCCACCCGGTTAAACATGACAAAGAACACGAAATTATTAACGTTGAGAAACGAATTTATAATATTTCAACTCAAATGCTAAGAACATCCATAATGAAGAAGAACAATAATGTAAAAATGCGATACATTTAAGAGAAAAATGTAATGCTACATCATTCTTAAATGTTCTCGGTCTGTTAATGTGCCTCACATCTACAATGCAAAAAGAATAGTCCAATTTTTCAATGATCCAACATAGCTGACCCATGCTCTGCCTTAAACAACAACCGATCCCCCTCTCCTTCGAAACTTGTTCTAGTTTTGTTATCTGCATCTGCCTCTGGCCATCTACTTTGTAATTACTAGTATAATTTATGCAAATTACTATAATTATAAGGTGCTTATTTTCTTTTATATTTTCGTTTTTTTGACTTGTGAATTAATTTTTGTATAAACAAGTTATTGAGCCTGTAACTTTGGTAGAAATTTTGGAGTTTGCTTGCCAGGATTTGATATTTGGAATCAAAATGGTGGAAAAATTGGAAATTGAATTTCCAAGGTTGATGATGATGATTTATTTGAGGCCGTACTAAACCAACCCGAAATTTAAGATTCGGTCTGCTTTCGGTTTCACGTATAGTCAATTCGGTTTTCTTAGGAACCGATAATATCCTTTCATGATCAGTTCGGTTCGGTTTCAAGTCAAACCCGACCAGTACTCACCCTTACAGTCTATGCAGAGAAAAGCAAAAACCAACTCCACCATGTGATATTTGAATTACATTACATTCACTCCATGTGAAAGCTATCTAATTTTCACCCATATATAGTCAATGAGGTACTTGAAATTCAGTTAAATCAATGCAATCAGGTAGCTCATATCCAAATCAATTAACTCAAGATTCCATTAGTTGGGCAATAATTTCATGTCAGATATACATATAAGAAGGGCGATTTTTTCAGCTAGAGCAGCTCTAAAGGGAATCAAACCCTCTCTTCATTAATACCTCCCCTTGTCCTTCTTGCCTGTACAATTTATGTTAAACTCTACTATGTCAGTAACTATTTATGCCCCCTTTTTAACACCATCATCTTACAGATTTTAATGCAAATATATATTATATACATCATACCCACCATTTTATTTCATCTCAAGCCAATTTCCATTTTCCTTTCAGCCTCACTTTGGTCGTCTTCGGTCCGGGAATACAATATCAACCATGCTTTCTTTTATGTAATTCCCCATTTTTAGCATGTTTTTTGCTGCCCCTGATGCAACCAGCCCTAAATTCCTTGTATATCTGCGGCAATAGAAAAATAAAAAACTATTGTTCGTCGACAAAATATAAACATATATTATCCTATTGACTGATACTTGAAAACCACATATGCTTGCCTCTTCAAGAAATCATCAACTGCAGAATCGGCTGGTTTGTGCGCTCGGGCTTGAGGAAGTTCTTGACCATCTTCAAGAGAACAATATATTATAATTAAGCTAGACGGAAATAGAAGTAATACCCTTATTTGAAGATCAGACACAGACTTCGTCTCTACGTTCATAATTACAAAATGTTTTGAAATGGTGAAAAAGAAAGCAAACATAGAAACAATTGTTTAAATCTGGAGTGAAGCTGCTCCAAATCAATGTTACATGACCAAATCCACGAGTTCAATTATGCTTTACTAAGTAAAAAAATATTCTCAAAGTGCAAAAATAATTCAATTTGAATTAAATCTCATTCTTCAAATCAAAACATTAATAATTACTTGCTCAGAGAAGCAGCTACGCATACCACTGTAATCACTTAATTCACTCTAAAGTTGGTACTTCTAGATCATTGAAAAAGATGGCATCCCATTATTTTGAGTTTACTTTGGTTGCTAACTTAAGCATTTCCTATCAGTTATCGGACCAAAAGATCTTTTTCTCTTTTTCAATTCGACTTTCTGAACTATAAGTTCATGACCAATATCTGATTTTAACTTTGCGGAAGCAGCACATTAAGAAGAGAAATTACAAGACCGTCCTAACTATTAAATTTTGAATTATCCACATATCAGAGTCCACTTGGAGGTCGAAGTACTGAAATAAGCTTAAACTAATATCTGAAGTTCTCTATCTAGTTATTATAGGTGCATTATATTCTTTAAAGAGGATGCGTTTAAAAGTACTTCTACAGAAATGGACTGGATCCTCCTGAAAGATAAAGCTTGAATAATGGCTGGTTATTGTCATTTCATGGATAATAGCACAATGACAAGAAGAGACCTCACTAAGGTGCATGCACAACATCCATCTATCCAGTTTTATAGTTAGAATAAATGTGAAACAGATTGTCCCAGCACATAACATTACATGTGGATGCTCACTGTTGCTATGTTTTCTACTATCATTCATCAAAAGCAGATGTGACAATTCATTGTGTTGAGAAATATGTCGGACATGGATTTCACTCAAGTCAAAAGAAAAAAAAAGATACAGCATAAACTTTGACTATTTCCTTACCTTCTTTACTATTAATTTGAGTAGGAGCAGACGTGCTACTAGCCGTAGGAACTCTTTCATCCCTTGATATGGTTCCTACCGTCATTTATCAAAAGCAGGCGTGACATTCATTGTATTGTATTTAGAAATATGTCAGACATGGATTTCACTGAAGCCAGCAAGGAAATTATTACATATAGCATAAACTTTGGCAACTTCCTTACTTTCTTTACTACGAACTTGTGCTGGCGTAGATGCTCTACCAGAAGCAGGAGCCCTTCCATCCCTTAAAATTGCAACATTCTGGGTTTTCAGAAACTAGGGGTAAAAAAAAATAAAAGAACAAAATTAATTAGATCATGCCCAGAAAAGATGGTCAACTTGTTATATTGCAATAGTAAATATAAAAATGCAACATTAAGTTACACTAAAGATTCACAAACTCCATTCAGTAGAATAATCACATAAATTATGCAGCCTTATAGATGCAGTTAACTTTTTAAACAAACTGAAACAATCAATCCTCACCTCTCCCAACTGTACACAAATTCCTGATAAGATCTCGAACTATAAGTGAAAATGGGGTTGCAGCACATACTTGCTCAATGAACAATAACATGCCAAACGCACTTAATTCCATTTGATGTGGAAGCATAATTGGACAAGTATTTTTTTTAAAAAAAACTTGGCTTTGTTAAAGAAATCCATGAAGACAAACATAAAGTGCAAGTTCAAACACTGGATCACCTGCTCAGACACTGGATTTAGACTCAATGAACAATCACTAGAAAATAGTCAAAGTTGATCTTATATAGCAATAAGAGAATAAATGAACTAGAAGGTTGTGTCTGTGTCATGAAAAGTTTTCACAAGCATGTCATATGATTAAAAAGAACTATCGTTTATACTAAGATCATTATGAATACAAGTATGTGGAGCAGGGGAAAAAACAAAAAAGAAAAGGCGGCATAGATGTGAAACTTCTAATATTACATTGACCATAAGTAAAATAAGAGCACTATCTCTTCTCCTCTCTGGTATAAGCAAGCCTTTATTTATGTTCAAATTGAAGCCTACGTTTAGGTTTTATTAGAGTATTCTGCTCAACATCTTTTAGATCAAATAAAATTGGCAATGAAGTTTGACATTGGTTTAACTGTAAGAAAAACTTGTGAACAAAACTTGAGCATTTACTCAGCTCAGCTTGATTTACACTCTTAGGTGAAAATAGGCTGCATTCTACTGATTGAACCAAGCAATGGAAGTCAGAAAACTTCCTCAATGTAATTAAAATCATACAGCTAAATGAAAACAGAAATGAATTGGAAAACACACATCACACAGAGAAAGAGCGAGGGAAAGACCTCGAGGCCTACACAAATTGGCAGTTGTGTTTTTGTTGCTGGCTTATCTGTAGACTGATCTACACTGAGATACGCTGAGCGTCCAACACAAGCATAATAAAAATCCTTATGAATCGATTCCCTTTCGGAAGCTACAACCTCAAATGCTCCAATAATGTCGTCTGGAACTGATCATCATAATCATGTATTAGTATGTATCCATAAGATCTTTGTGATTCACAAAGAAGATGAAATAGTTTTTCAATGAAAGCTGAACAAGATATCAAAAGGAGTACAATTTGCTCGACTAAAGGCAGAGGTAAGTGGTTTGAAACTCTAGAACAAAGCACTAGGCCATGTTGCAAACAAGCATGCAATAGAACATTTTGAATCATATGTTGAAAAGGAATTTTTTTCCCTATCTTGGTTTGACAAAGAAAAATACTGACTAGAATCCACAAATCTCAATCATGGATTCTACATTTAATTAGAAAATGACCTTAAATTACTTCAGGATAACAGCATTATAAACAGGCATAAACATGGGCAAACAAAATTGTCCTCAAGGTAAAAGGTTGGTATCAGAAATCAGAAATCAGTCAAAAAATAATCTTGGTGTTGGTTGCATCAGCATGGCATCCTTCAACCTCTATTTCCTTGTTTTGTTGCCTCCATTCAGAAAAATCTTTCTACAGTGGTTCCTACAGGAGAGACAGCCATTTGCAACAGAACATGAGCCATTTTCTTCACAATGTTGTGATTCTACAACGAAAAGCCTCAGAATTGCAGGATTTTGTTAGTTTTCCACACCCTTAAGGCCACTAATGAAACTTAGTTGGCAGTACCCAAGTCACAGCTTTTCCCATTTTACAAAACATTAACGAATTCCGAATCCAAGATAAAAAGCACTATACTTTCATCCGAAGAGTAACAATTAAAACAAGAAAATCAATTCCTACATTTGCAAACTTCTCACCGCAATTTCAAACATCCAAACAAGGAACAAAATATTTATTATAAAATCAAATTAAAAAATTATAACTGATTATTTTATTTCTCAAGAACCAAATGGAAAATAAAACAGAGAAAGAAACCTTTTGAAACCGTACGCGGGATGCCGATGCATCGAGGATCGGTGCCATTAGATTTAAGAACAGAAGAGTAATAGAGAAATCCTCTGCAAGCGCCTCCGCCTCTAACTTTGGTTTGATTTTGAAATTTTCTTGGTTTCTTATCTCCTCCTCCTCCGCCTCCGCCTTTGCCTCTGCCACTGGCTCCACCACCGCTTACTTCCTTACTCCCATCCATGAATTTCTTTCTTTCTTTCTCTGTATTTCTGTCTCAATTTACCAGCATGAGGCAGAAGGCGTACATCCCATAGATGGGAACCCAAATATGACGTCGTTTTAACAGATAGACATTTGAATGTCCTCTTTAGAGAGTAGAGAGGAATCTATTTCATGAAAATAGTAATCCACACCTTCCGTCCAAAAGTTATAACTTAAAAGTCGACCAACTATTTTCTCTCTTTCTTTCCTTTCTTTTTCGGTTCGTAGCAAACATAGATTTTAAGTTGCTTTTCAGCTTAAAAGTCAGCTATATACAAATTAGTCAGTCGTTTTTAAGTACTTTTTTTAGAAAGCACAAGCAATGCTAAATTTCCAAACATCCTCCAAATTGGTGTTGTTTTTAAATTATCGGTAAAATCATTTGTCTCATAAGAGTTATTTTTTTTTTCCTAATTCTCACAGTAGATTGTTTATATCGACTACCTAATTAATTTTAGTAAGTCACAGTTCACAAAATTTAATTTTGTATTATAAATTAAATATAAAATAATTAATACCGTTGAATTAACAGTCATATAAAATTTATAATACAAAGTCAATTTCGGTGAATTGTAATCCATTGAAATTGATTTCGGGATTCAGTATAGACAATTTACCTTATGAGTCGGGGAAAAAAAAACGGTGCATGCCTCGCAGTTCTTGAACGACAACTTTAGAAGCAACCTTAAATTATTTAGCAGAATGACTCAAGATTGGTGAAGACTTGTTGTACTCAGAATCCCCATGATGAGGATTTTGTGTGTTACACTAAATTCGCATTTGATAGAAAGGATTTGGTGGAGAAAAAAAAATGAAAATTCTAAAGATTTATGAATACCAAATCATATTTCAATGGTTAAGGATTTTGTTGTATGATTAAATAAAAATTTATTCTCTAACTAAATTGAGTGAATCTTAATATTTATTCTCTCAAAGAGAATCTTAGTATTCATTCTTTCAATCTTAGGATTTTATTGTCTAACTAAACTACGAGAATCATAGTATTCATGCTTTCAAAAAACATGTACTAATCTAATATTTGGTCATTATATGTTTCTGCCACATAATCTTTGTTTCATCAACAAAATACTAAATCCTATTTCATGAAATGAGGGTTTAATGTTTCCAAATCAGTTCGGATTGGACATTTTTCTTGCACAAAGTCCTCCTTTATTTCAAAAATATGTCAATAGGTAAGAAATGAGTTGATAACTCAACTCTAGACGGAATAACCATCTGACCTAATGGCTTAGTGCGGTGGCTAACGATTTTGAGATCGTAGGTTTAAATTCCATTACAAATAAGGAGGGAGCCCAACAGTAGGTGCTTCCTCTACCAAATTTCCTTGAAAAAAGAGAAAAAACTCGTCTTGAATTAAAGAAATTTTGATTATATGCAAAGAAAACATGTGAAAGTTGAATCACAATAAATAAGAACTATTCTATGTACTTTATGGTTTGAATCACAATAAATAAGAACCAATCTATTTGAATCACAATAAATAAGAACCAATCTATGTATTTTATGGTTATACATTGAAGGATTTTATATATAATGGGTGGCTACTGTAGACAAATTTTACGTATGTTATTGTGTTAAGTGCTCTACTATCTAATATCTTATTAGTGGGTTTATATATGTGTAGGGTTATAAGGGTTACCCATTTAACTTTATTACCTATCACAACTTGGTTGGGTACCCGTAAGTCTTATGGGCGGATCTTAATTAATTAAAACTAATTATTTAATTAATTCCAACATACATAAATTATGATAAATAATTTACCAATAATTACTGAACTACTTGAATCCAACATACAACGATAAATTAATCTCCCTTTTGTTGTCCATTGTGTCAAGCTAATCATCATTTGAACACAGTTTATATGTTTTCTTATCAAATATTTTATTCACCATTTTCTAAATTAATTGTTGTTTATCAAATTAAGTTGTTCTTAGCTCTAAGCCATTTGTCCTTCTACTAGTTTACCCAAATAAAATGAAGCTCTTAGATTGGAGAAATTCTTAAGCAAACTCAGTATATCTAAAAATTTAGTATATATTAATTCAATAGGATGATGACACTATCATATGCAGATATGTCATAATCTTATTGGATTGGTATATGAATGACGTGATATACTAGATCTACCTAAAAATTTATGCTTAGGTAGAGAATCCAACAAGAGAACTTAATTTTCTAAAATATAAAGTAGTTGAACAAGTAAACCATATCTTAAAATGCCAACCTAACAAAGCTAATAAAGAAGGCAGTGCAATTATTTTGTTGATTAATTCTTGGACTGAAAGCTATTATTTTAAAGGCAAAACACAACTAAGAAAAATGCAAATTCTTTAATACACATTTCGATGATGACACATACATGAGGTGCTGATGAATCCTTCAACACAGTAGACGGCTGCATCATTAAATTGCTCTATAAAAGGGTTGCTAAACTTACACATTTTCACATAATACATTTCAATCTCTTTGCTTGGGTATATTATTACATTTTACTAAGAAATGGCTTCTAAATTCATTCTTGTGTTAGCACTTGTTGCTTTCACTTGCTCTCTTGGCTTTGCTGATCAAAGCCCTCTTCAAGATTTCTGTGTGGCTAACCTTGCCAGACCAGGTAACCTTAATCATAGTTTTCACTATTGGAAGTAAAGTTAAAATGATGTATCACAACAGTTTTTTAAGTATCTTTTAGCGTTTTGACAGCTACATGCTACTGAAACAACTAAATTTGCAAAGCACATCCGTAAGATTTTCCTAACCATGCACATTGATCTGTGTATTAACAAATTATTATTGTATTGAATGGCAGTTGTGGTGAATGGTTTGTCGTGCAAGGACCCAAAGCAAGTCGAACCAAATGATTTCTTCTTTAGTGGGCTAAACATAGAAGGCAACACATCGAACCCAGCAGGTTCGAAGGTGACTCCAGTCACAGCAACACAACTACCAGGTCTCAACACTCTCGGGATCTCTTTGGCTCGTGTAGATTATGCACCATGGGGTATCAACCCTCCACACACTCATCCAAGGGCTACTGAGATTTTAACTGTTTTGGAAGGTAGCCTTGAAGTAGGGTTTGTGACTTCCAACCCAGACAACAAACTTATTACAAAAGTGCTTAATAAAGGGGATGTTTTTGTTTTCCCTATTGGACTTATTCACTATCAGAAGAATGTTGGATATGGTAAAGCTGTTGCAATTGTTGCTCTCAGTAGCCAAAACCCTGGAGTTATAACTATTGCCAATGCTGTGTTTGGGTCAACACCTGACATTGCTAGTGATGTTCTTGCAAAAGCTTTTCAACTTGATAAAAATATTGTTTCTCAACTTCAAGCTAAGTTCTGAGTTTAAAAAAGGCAATCATGTAAGGGTTTTTGTTCTATTTTTTTAATATAGATATAACTCACGCACCCGGATGTGAAGAGGGGGATTCCAACTCTGTCCGCTTGGACAAGAGGGCAGGTTGTTTACAACTCTACTAACCCCAACCACTTTTGTTCTATTTGTTGTAAGAGATTAATTTTCAATTGCAAATTGTTTCAGTGTGTCTTAAATGTGCTTTGGCAATTTGTGTAAAATTGTTCTTAGCCAATGTTTGGTAGTTGGATTGGAATGAAATGGGGAATGGAATCATAAAATAAAATATGAATTCTTATTCTCAAATGGGATAAATTATTAAGTAGAACTGGTTTATCTAAAAATATATCCATGAATGTTTATTTTAATATAACATACAATATTCAGATTGATTGCTTTTCATTTATTATTCTTTTTAAAATAAATAGAATTCATTAGTTTTTCATGATTTACTTTTAAAATTATTTTCATTATTTCTTTAACAAATTTTAATTTTTTAAATATTTTTTAAAATTACTTTTATCATGGTACATTTAATTATTAAATAATTAAAATTAACTATTAACTAAAAATGAAATGAAAGCAATAAGAGAGAAAAATACTACTTCATTCTTTATTAATTGAGACTTTACTATCCATCCTTCTTTTCCGTTCAATATAAAAAGTAAATATACTAAAGACAAATTATATCCACTACAAGACATATAGCATAATCTAATTCAATAAAAAAAATACTAAAAATCTCACTTATTTAGGAATTAAATTCTGCCCTAAAGTCTCAATCAATTAGAAATTAGAAATGGAAGTAGTAATATATTTAAAGTATGCTCCATCCACAGCAAATATAACCTAAGTAACAGAGTTTAATAAATATTATTTATTTTTACCCTTATAATTAATGAAAAAGTATTAAAAATATAAATTACAATCAATTAAACAAATCAATTATATTTCTTTAAAAAATGCAAATGAATCTATATTTGTGAACAAAGGGAATATTATTAACTTCCAATTAAACTTGAGTTTGTAATTATTGATCTCAGAAAAAAAATTGAAGAGCAATGTTAACTATATGATCAGGTTTAGTATACATTACAGATTAAATTATGATTGTTAAACAAAATTGATGATTTAAATTAACATCAATAAATTTTGTCAAAAAAAATAATTAACATCTATAAATAATGGTAGTGTAAAAAAATTATCATCTCCACCTATTCAGTGGCCTTTGTGGCCTTGTAGGTGTTAACCAATTGCATCTGCACATCCTGTGAAACAGCTGAATGTTCTTTGTATTCCATTGTGAATTCACCTTTCCCCTGCATAGATTTAGTAATCTTGTTTAGAAAGGAAAATATGGAAGAAAATTGCATCAGAATTCATAAAATCCTTTGTTTGGAAAGGAAGAAAAATCAATGGAGGAATTATTTTCCATCATTTCACAATCCTCCAAAATGGAAGGACAACAGAGAGAGGAATTCAGGGTTAAAGTTTCTTTCCAATTTTTCCTTCCAATTCCAATAAAAAATCAACAGTAGATTTTTACTCCTATTTTCTTTCTTCCCAAAAAAAGGGTAAGGATTCACTAGGAATATTAGTTCATCGTACCTGTGTCATTGATCGAAGTGCTGTTGAATAACCAAACATATTGTTTAGAGGAACCTGAAATGTACATTACATAATACATCAAGATCAATTTCACGTTACATAAAAAATTGATGCCCTGAAGTTATACGGTGACTGATATTTTATCATCCAAGTTAGAGGTAATGCTTACGTGGGCTGTAATTACAGAGTCATCACCTTCCTGGTCATTTCCAACAATCACTCCTTTTCTCCTGCAGCAGATTTAGGGAGCAGAACAACAATAAAGAGGGTGTTTGGCATTAAAAGCACCTTTTAAGTACTTCATAGTAATTTACCTGTTTGTCTAGGCTTTTTTTTCAGCTTTTAAGTTGTTTTTATAAATTAGCAAAATAATACTTTTTTATAAGCCAAAAGAAGAAGAGCACAAGCAATGATAAACGCAAAAAACTGACGAAAATGGTTATGAAGATAGAGCAAGAAAATAAATAAAGGTACGCACTTGTTAATATCGCCTGCTACAGTACCCTGAAATTCTGTTGGTACTTTCAGTTCCACCAGCATTACAGGTTCCAATATCACAGGCCTTGCAGATGAGTAGCACTGATTCAATTCAAGACCAAAAATACAAAGCCAAATCAGGGGCTATAAACCTAAAAAATGGGTGCAATCAATTTCTAAGAAACTTTCATCCGGAAAATAGAGGACCTGTCTAAAAGCATAAATTGCAGATAATTTAAATGCAAGTTCACTAGAATCCACAGCATGAGAAGCACCATCCGTTAAAACGATACGAATATTTTCTACTGGATGTCCAATCAAAGAACCTCTGCAAAATGGAAGAACGACGAGAACAGAGTTATAGTATGCAAATTTATGCAAAAATAAGATGTGTAACCACTAATAGAAGATATTAAGCATGATTTGAAAGCATTCAAACAAAACAAGGTTGAATCTGAAACACAAGCTGCAATAGATTGTTCAATCTGGGACTATGAACAAAAAGTATATGTTTATTAGTATATTTTTTTTTTCAAAAAAAAAAAAAGATGACGTTTGAGTTTTTTTTTCCCACTTATCTTCAAATTTACATATTCATTGTGATGGATAATACAACAAAATAAAAGAGTTATAAATGTGATAAATATAAGTAATATATGGCATGCATGCTTAATTTTGTATTTGCTAAATATCAAAAGAAAACGCCAGAGAACTCACGAGTTGGCAGCTTCTTTAAAGCCCTTTTCAATTGCAGGAATGAAACCTGATGGTATAGCTTGTCCAACCATCATGTTTTCAAACTCAAATTTGGAAGTTGAACCTTCAGGAAGTGGCTCAATAAACCTGTCAGTTCAGGAACACAATGAAACAAATTCATTAAGCAATAAAATAAAATATTTTTCATTATAGAAAAATATTTAGAGAAGTTATTTAATGTCGCAACAAGTAAAACTTGTAAAATCTTTGGTTGACACTGGCAAAAATTGTGAAAGATGAAAACAGGACCTGTATACAAGTAGCAGATTAAACTACAAAAAGTGCAACAATATCAGGGAATTGCATGTGTGCAAATGGCCAGTTGATTAAAACACAAACAATTAATTGAGCAAATATTTCCAAGACAAATGAATCCAAATATTTCCAAGACAAATGGATCTTCTCAAATACCACAGTACTTACATGATACCTGGCTGGAATGTACTACATAATTAGTAAAAGCCCATAAAAAACAAGCAATTTCAAGCTAAGAAATGAGTTTTCAAGTTGTCCGACGGGTATTCCTACAAAGTACCCAAAACCCTGTGACCCCAAAAACCACAACCACCACCAAAACCCAAAAGAGAGAGAGAGAGGCGGAGGGAGGGAGGGAGATGGGACGGGAAGATGAAATAGCATGATAATTATAAACCCACAAGAGTCGGAAAAAAAAAATCATCTATGCTTACCCGATAACTCGTCCATATTGACCTTGTCCTCCAGATTGCTTTTTATGTAAATAGTCAAATTGTGCACGCTGAGTAACAGTTTCTCTGAAATTCACACGAGGTTTCCCAACAGTGGCATCCACCTTGTATTCTCTCCGAATGCGTTCCACGTATATATCAAGATGCAACTCTCCCAT
Organism: Croton laevigatus; assembly: GCA_949640765.1. Lineage (NCBI taxonomy): Eukaryota > Viridiplantae > Streptophyta > Magnoliopsida > Malpighiales > Euphorbiaceae > Croton > Croton laevigatus. The sequence goes on along the minus strand of CATIWJ010225800.1, from coordinate 27,605 downwards.
TCCAGAAATAATTGTCTGCTCAAAAGGCATATGATGTTACATATAAAAGTTACTGCATGATTAAGGGGTGACAGGAAATATTTTCACAGGACAAACCTGCCCACTCTCTGGATCCAAACCAACGCGGAAAGTAGGATCCTCCTTTTGAAAACGGTTCAATGCTTTGGAAAACTGGAGAATGAATAGAGAAATTAAGTGATTAGCACATGTAAAAAAAGGGAAAAAGAACTACATCTCCCAGGGAAGTACTCACTTGTCCCCCAGAATCTTTCGAAACTGGTTGAACAGCCAACGACATAACTGGCTCAGGAACATTCATGGAGGTCATAGTGTATTTGATTGACCCATCCGTAAATGTATCTCCTGTTAACCCAATTAGATGGTGTTAAAAGAAAAAAATATGAAAGAAGAAAATACAAAAAATTGAACCCAATACTATCACAAATGCTACAGGAAGAATAATGGTCAATTTCCATCCTAAATAATTTTACTAGACTTGACATGAACCATTTTACAGTGAGATCATGAATAGTTATGCACCCATTTTCAATTATCATTCGAAGCTTTTATTTGACTTCTTATTTCTCACTCATTCTTTTTACACTTCATACGCCTAAATAATAAGATTTAATGTCCATGGCATGTGTGTGCAAAAGAATTCAGACCTGATGCACAATCTACTCCGAATACTGCAACTATTTGTCCAGCATGTGCCTCTTGAATGTCCTGTACCACAACAGAAAAAATAAGTAAATGAATACAAAATAATCAAGCAAGTTGAATCCATCAAAATATGATTTTTGAAGTGGAAAACCTATACAATGAATGAAATGTCAATTGAAAGTGAGAAAGTTACCTCCATCTCATTAGAATGCATCCGAACCAAGCGAGGAACCTAGTACACGAATGATATTAGAATATTATGCAAACAAAGCAGATATTAATAACATGATTCAAAAAATAGAAATGATTTAGTAACAAAATACAGAATGTTTTTCAAAACGTTTAGTAATACTATTCAGAACAGCAATCCACAATTTAGAAGCTATGAAGCTATCAATTACAGAACCGCATTCATAAGTGATTCAATGGCTTATAAAATAGTCCCAACAAGTACATTACACCGTATGAAATAAACACAGGTTAAAAAGAATAAAACTATCTAATGGGAACATCATATTAGATACCTACTCACCTTAATCTTTTTGCCAGTATTTATGTTCATTATAACATCACCCTTGCGAATGACACCCTCGTAGACTCTTCATTTTAGAAAACAAAATTGCATAAGTGATGAGACAAAATATTCGACTATATAGTAATAAATACCAGACATAACTGGAAAGGCAGAACAGAAGCAAACCAACTTTTAAGTCACACCTTAAATATGTTAACTGACCAAAACGCCCTTCTTCCAATTTAAAAGCCAATGCCACAAGTCGTCCATCTGGATTTCCCGACAATGAGACCTACACCGCTTTTATCAGGTTTTTAAGAGACCATATATTCAAAAGGGCAAAAAAAAAATTGTTCAATTGAGTACCTTTTCTTCATCCTTAGATTGGTCAAGAGCATAATTAGCAACCTCAGTAGGACAAGGCAAATAATGAAGCACACCATCCAGAAGTGGTTGCACGCCCTACAGTAAAACAACATGAGATTATGACGAGTAAAAAGGAAAAATAACGAAAAAAAATTATGATTTCACCAATTTACACAAGAGAGGGAGAGAGAAGAAAAACCTTATTCTTAAATGCACTGCCCATGAACACTGGTATAAATTTCCGTGCAATAGTAGCCCTGCGAATTGCCTCCTACTCATGAATGAAAAGAAATTCAGCATTTCAAGGTCACAGAAATTGCATATAAAAAAAAATTCTCATGTAATAGCAAGTAAGATATAACATGCACAAGATTAGATACAATCATATAATAATAACAAGCATGCAAGTCATACTTATGTTTCACCACATGTAAGAAAAAGGAAGCTAAATGTGATATAAAATGTTTTTCAGAAACAGATTGAGAAACACGAGAAAAACATTAACATACCTCAAGCTCAGAAGCCGTAATAGGCTCATCGGCCAGAAAAATATCAGCAAGTTTGTCATCAACTTCAGAAACCACCTCTATTAATTCCCTACGCTTTTCTGTAACTAAAGCCTCCATATCAGCTGGCACTTCTTCAGTAACAATTTTTTCACTGCAAAGGATAATAGAACAGAACAATAAGGAAAAGTAGAATACAAATAGCTCCATAGAAACCCAATATTACAGTACACAACTACACACCCATTAGAGCCATGGAAAAAGTAAGCTTTCAACTTCACAAGATCAACAAGGCCTCGAAAATCCTCCTCCATTCCAATTGGAACTTGCACAGCTGCAGCATGATGCCTCAGTTTAGACCTCGCCTAAGATAGAGAATAAAGCATTATAGTCAGCATAAGGAGTAGGCTAGCACTAGCAGCATGTGAATAGAGTTCAGGGTGAAAAAAAAGGTTCAATCTTTACCAATAAAAACAAAAATTACTTCTGCATTATTTCCAAGAGAACTAAAGAAAAACAAATAATCCAAAACTGATGTTTAATTCCGCATCTATGCAAAAACGTTTCTGCATGCACTAGCAGCATGTGAATAGCATTCAGGTTGCAAAAAGGTTCAATCTTTACCAATAAAAACAAAATTTATTTCTGCATTAATTCCAAGAGAACTAAAGAAAAACAAATAAATGTTCAAATTCAATTCCGCATCCATGCAAAAAAGTTTCCTGATTCAACAAATTCAATCGAGCAAACTAAAGAATCAAATAACATAGTAACAAAGAAACAGGACGACATACCTGGCTCAAAACCTTCCAAGGATCAGCTCCCATCCTATCAAGTTTATTAATAAAGGCAAGTCTAGGGACCTCATATCTCCTCATTTGCCTATCTACAGTTATAGACTGACTTTGAACACCACCAACACTACAAAGCACAAGAATAGCACCATCCAGCACACGCAACGCCCTCTCCACTTCTATGGTGAAATCAACATGTCCTGGTGTATCAATTATATTTACCTAATAAAACCATTTTAAAGAAAAGCCATTACATTTTCATTCATAACAAATCAAATTAATTAAATTTAAGGCTGAGTTGAATTGTAGTAATTAAAATTACCTGATAGCCATTCCAAGTGCAATAAGTGGCAGCAGATTGAATTGTGATTCCTTTTTCTCTTTCTAAGTCCATGGAATCCATCTTAGCTCCGACACCATCACGGCCACGAACTTCATGAATTTCATGGATCCGGCCAGTGTAGAAGAGGATACGCTCAGTGAGAGTGGTCTTGCCGGAGTCAATATGAGCAGAAATTCCGATATTTCGGACTCGTTCCAAGGATTCTTTCCACCATGGCTCTTTATCATCCTTGGCGCGAGCGGGATTAGAAAAATGTCGGACGTGGAAGTTACCAAGAAGCAAAGCGGTGGCCGGAGACTGCGATGTAGTTTTAGTAGTTGAAGAGTAAAGGGTGTAGAACAGGCGTGAAGTGGCGGAACCTCTAGAGAATCTGGCCATGGCGGAATGGAGAAGAAGAAGAAGAAGAAGAAGAGATCGAAGAAAAGAAGACGAAAGCTTAAACCCTTAATGGACAGTTGAGGGGTTTTTTGTTGGATTTGATTGGGCTCTACAGCAGAGACCAGACCAGAATTATTTGGGCTTCATTGGACTTGTGTAGGCTTTAGCGAGATAATGTGTCGTCGTTTTATTTCTCACCTTCCAACCAACGAGTCCGAGAATTATTACTTCATTAGGGTCAAATACATTAAAAAAAACAATAACTGCCGGTTCTAAAGGTTCAATCACCCGGTTCCGGCCTCTTACGGTTCAAACAGAAGACTGAACCTTTTTTCAACAAACTGTTCTTCATGATTCTTGTTCTTGACTGTTCCGAATGCAATCATTTTAGATCGGTAATTTTAAGGTTTTTTGTTTAACATAGATAATTTCATTGATGAAAAGTGTAATTACAATAGACTCCGTGAAAGGTGGCATGTGCATTAATATTATAAAAAAACATACTTCTAAAGATACTCTCGCTAGCTTATGTGCAAGAAAGTTGCAGATTTTTGAGATAAAAACATATGATACATTACAACAATTAGAAAGCAAATTTCAAATATCGATGATAATATCCATAACTTGGTTATCAAAAACTGCATCCACTACCATTTTAGAATCCGATTCAAAAATACGATCTCTCCATTCTTTATCTTTGATAAAATCTAGAGTTTTGTAGACCTTCTAAAACGATAGAATCTTGCATATATTTGAATTGTTTTACTCTCCAATCAACAATATCACACAAAGAATTACGTACCACCATTCCAATAGCTCTAATCTTTCAATTAAAATCAACTACTGCATACACATTGATTTTCAAAACTCCCGCTTCCGGAGGAATTTTGAGGTTCGTAAAGTCTGACATAACTGTTATTAAATCTTATATTTCAACTAAGACACTAAAAAACCCTCCTAGTTCTCTTGTGAGCATAGTTAGTTGTCAAAATGACCTAAAAGAAATAGACATAATTATAAATAGGGATATAGGGAGGTAGAGTCTATGGGGCATTGAATACGATGAAGATTAGGAAATGTATTATTGGAAAAAAATAAAAAACGTATTTCAAGACAGGCTCATGCTTGTTAAAACAAATAATGTGCCTCAGGTTCAATCCCTAATTTTTCTTCTGCGCTGGCTGGAGTATATCATTTATTATAAACTATAAAAGTGAAGTCTTTGTATCTAAATATGAATTTTATTTACTGATTATAATTAGACAGACTTATGAGAAAAGCAACCCATATTGTAAATTATATGATATTCATAAATTAGCAAAGCATGTGAACAAATTAGAAAAGAATCATAAAACTGGACTTGCATTGCATCTACATAAAGATACTTCTTTCTTGTTTGGTTCAACAGGAAAATCTTAGCAAGTATTGGATTTCTAGATAAATTACGAAACCCAGGTAGTAAAAAAAAAAAAAGGAGAAACAATTCTTAATTCCTTACTTGGTACTATATTTCTGACATGAGAATGTAGTAGATATTAGTATTTAGCATTCTTGTTTCATCTTTTCTGGAAAAATGGTTTCAGTTACCCCAAGAAAACTATGACTTACTTGAGAAGACTGACGACGACCGCCAACGGGGAACACTGATCGACAACTCTGGAAACAGTGAACATTGGTGGACGGCTGCCAGTGAAAGGGTATTAAACATAGAATATCTTAACTTAGAAGTGTAATCGTTTGCTTGGGTATGAGTGGCAAGTTGTGCAAATGCGTATAGGGAAGGGAATTGTGTTGAGGATTGCTTGGGGAATGAGGCTGCGTTGGAGACTATTGGTGTACAATGGATTCAAGAGCCTTCTTCTGCTATAGTTCGACAGCTACTGGATGCTGATGCTGTGGGTGCCTATTTGGCTCAGGAATGTGTAACTTCCCTTCTCTTTTTCACTTAACTAGGATTATGAACACACTCATACCCTTTTAAATTCATAAAATATTTATTTGGTTTTTGAAAAATTTTGCTGAAAGTGCCTCACTATTTATATTACCGTTTCGATTATATTAATTAAATTCCTATTTAATAAAATTAAATCAAAATCAAGTGAGTGCAAAAAGCAAATAAAATAAAGGATTCAAATTATTCTATATATTATTCAAATTGAAAATTGGTTAAATATGAACTGACTATCAAATATAAACTATTTATAATTTCGCTCAAATGTTTTGAAATAATAATATAATTTTTTTTTTTTTTAAATAATAGTAGCACCCAAAAACATTTCTCTTCTCTTATTTGATAATTTAAACTCTTAAAATAAAGGGCATTTCTATAGTTCTCGAACGAGAACTTAGGAATCACTCCATTTTGATTTTTTTTTTACTCGCATGGTAGATTGTTTATACTAAACTCCAAAATCAATTTCAATAGATTGCAATTTACAAAAATCGACTCTGTATTATAAATTTCATATAACTGCAAATTCACGGTCTCAATTATTTTATGTTTAATTTATAATACAGAGTCAAATTTTGCGTACTAATGGCCACTGAAATTGATTTCAGGACTCAATATAAACAATATACCGTGCGAGTCGGAAAAAAAAAAGAAAGAAAACTAAAACCATGCATTGTGTTGCAGTCTCGCTGCCAGACAAATGATTTTACGGTAAAATAAAGTTGATCTTATACATGCTAGCTCGCTGGGTATAAGCCATTTGGCCTTCTACCAGTTTATCCAAATAAAAGGAAAGCTCTCAAAGGTAGAGAATCCAACAACAAAACATAAATTTTTTCATCATATAAAGTAGTAGAACAAGTCAACCATATATTAAAAAGCCTATAATTTGATTAATCATTTAAAGCAAAAGAAGAAAACATAACAAAAGGACAGTGCAATTCTTTGTTGATCAATTCTTGAATTAAAAGCTATTATTTTAAAAAACAAACAAGAAAAATGCAATTATTTAATACACATTTCAATGATGAATCCTTCAACACAGTGGACGGCTGCATCTCTATAAAAGGATTGCTAAACCTATACATTTTCACATATATAATACATTCCAATCTCTTTGCTTAAATATATTAGTTACATTCTACCTTAGAAATGGCTTCTAAAATCATTCTTGTGTTAGGACTTGTTGCTTTCACTTTCTCTCTTGCCTTTGCTGATCAAAGCCCTATTCAAGATTTCTGTGTGGCTAACCCTGCCGGACCAGGTAATCTTAATCATAGTTTTCAATATTGGAAGTTAAAATGATGTATCCACAATAATTTTTGAAGTAACTTTTAGCGTTTTGACAGCTAAATGCTACTGAAAGCAACTAAATTTGCAAAACACATCCCTAAAATTTTCCTAACCATGCACATTAATCTGTGTATTAACAAGTTATTATTTTGAATGGCAGTTGTAGTGAATGGTTTGTTATGCAAGGACCCAAAGCAAGTCGAACCAAATGATTTCTTCTTTAGTGGGCTAAACATAGAAGGCAACACATCGAACCCAGCAGGTTCGAAGGTGACTCCAGTCACAGCAACACAACTACCAGGTCTCAACACTCTTGGGATCTCTTTGGCTCGCGTAGATTATGCACCATGGGGTATCAACCCTCCACACACTCATCCAAGGGCCACTGAGATTTTGACTGTTTTGGAAGGTAGTCTTGAAGTAGGGTTTGTGACTTCCAATCCAGACAACAAACTTATTACAAAAGTGCTTAATAAAGGTGACGTTTTTGTTTTCCCTATTGGACTTATTCACCATCAGAAGAATGTTGGATATGGTAAAGCTGTTGCAATTGCTGCTCTCAGTAGCCAAAACCCTGGAGTTATAACTATTGCCAATGCCGTGTTTGGGTCAACACCTGACATTTCTAGTGATGTTCTTGCTAAAGCTTTTCAACTTGATAAAAATATTGTTTCTCAACTTCAAGCTAAGTTCTGAGTTTTATAAGGCAATCATTATATTAGGAGTTTTGTGCAAGAGATTAATTTTCAATTGTAAGCTGTTTCAGTGTGTCTTAAGAGTGGTTTTTCAATTTGTGTACAATTGTTATTTGTGTTTAATCCCTTCCTTAGTTCTGAATGTACTAATTCTTTTGTGAGTTTAAAGATCATATGGGAACTTGTGTTTAAGCCATCACTACTCAAATAAATCCACTTAGTGATTCAATTTGTTCACAACACCTGATCCAAAGGCTCAACATATGCTACAATAAAAATTGAAAACAAAAAAATGTTTTTGCGAGACAATCTTGCAGCGAGACAAAGACTTTTCCGTTCTGGTTAATCAGGCTTTATTTTTACGGAAACCTTCTATCAGCGAGACAAAAAAGCTTTTCCACGTTCTGGTTATTTTTATGGAAACCTTCTATCATCACTCTAAAAATAATTTATTATCAACCTAACATAAGAACAAAAACAGCTTTCATATAAATTATTATTACCTCCGCTCCAAAATTGGTGAGACTTTAGGGCTTTTTGTTGTTTCAAAATAGTTGAGACTTTTGATATTTTGAGTAGATTTATGACGATTTTGCCCTTTGTCTTTTAGTAGAGGGGGAGAAAAAAAAAAACAATTGTTTATTGGGCTTTATGACATATACATCCAAAGAAAATGGAGAGAGAAAGAGAGAAAAAACTGACATCTGCAGGCGTTGACAGTGGAGACAAGAAGAGAGAGAAAACGCGTGGATAAAGAAAGAAGTTGGTCTGAGTGTTAGGTGTACACAAAATGGGTGCATTCTGTGAGAAATGCAGCCAATATCTCCAATACATTTCGTATACAAATGGTGCATAATATTTGATATGCACCCAAAATTTATATTGAATAAAAAAATAATTGACATTAAAGAGGAAATTTTTTTTGTGAATAATTTATTCTGCTGAAAAGGCGGAAAATGAAAATTTGCTATCCCTCCAAATGTTTCTTGTAGAAAATGGGAAAAAAGTGTACCATATTATGCATCCAAAATTTATATTAAGTGGGAAAATAACAATGAAAAAAGAGGAAATTTTTTGCTGTCAATTATTTATTTTGCAGAAATGGTGGGAAATGAAAATTTGGAATCCCTTTAAATTTTTCTTGGAAAATTGGAAAAAACCCATATTATTTAAAACTCAACTATAAATTATCTACCCTAATGTTTGAATAATAACTCATCCTTGAAAATAGCTAAAAAACCATCACAAAGCGCCCATCCAGTAAGCCTAAACGCCGCATCTGAAATTAACTTCATAAATGGTGAGCAAAAGAAAAGCCAGGGCAAAAAAAAAATCCCAAATCAATGCAAATGGAGAGTGCATCTTCTCCCCATTCATTTTCTAGGCTGCTGTGATATGTTTAATAGATTTCATTGTGTTTATAGGATAAAAAAGTTCTGTAATTTCAAAAACACCAAATTTTGCAAAATTTTTTTCTTTTCTGGTGGAAAACAAGGGAAATTTTTTGGTGCATTTCGCGCCCAAATATTCGCCCTTTTATTTACAACAGCCCCGTCACATTTCAATTTGCATCCAAGTACAAAGGAAGCAAAATGATAAAGGGATTCCCACCTCCAGCTTCCAGCTTCCATCATTTCTTTATCTAACAGAAACGCCCTTTTTTACTGGCGTCAGTATCCTTTTAGCATAAAATGTTTGAAGAATAAGCATCATCTCTCTTTCTTTTCAAAGGCTTTTTGAAGAGAAAAAATTTAAGAAAATTTTGGGTGGAATAGTAAAAATCTCACAAATTTTGAAACGGATGTAGTATAAAAATTCATCTAAAAAATAATTAAAATTTTAAGATTGGACTTCTCAATTAATATTTTTATAGGAAAGTGTTATATCAAATCCAACTAGAATATTTAAAAACATTTTTGACAATCAATTAATTTAACTACATTTTCTTGGATCCTAAGTTCGCTGCAGCAGCAGCATCTTCTATGGGGCAAAACCCCCCCACATACCGTACTGTAATTAACCCGTCCTTTATTTTATATCATGTCCAAAGACAATTTAACGCTATCAGCTCTCTCTAACTATTGAACAAATAACATTCAAATGTAGCATCTTTATCTTGAAAAATAACAAGAAGAAGAGGAAAAAAGAACATTAAAAAACTCCCCTTCTACCAATTCCCTCGCGTACCATTATTTAGAGGGAAATGATGGGGGCGGAGATGAAACTGGTGTTCTGAAAAAATTACATAATTTAATGCAAATAGATGGTCGTCCAGGATCTCCGGCTAATTCTCTTTTTCCTTCCGGCATTAACTCGAATGGGCGCATTTCTCACTTTGGTCGCCTTCGGTACGGGAACAAAATGTCATCCATGGTATCTTTTACATAATTCCCAACCTTTCGCATATTTCTTGCCACTCCTGATGCAACTAGATTTGCATTCCTCGTATACCTGCAGTTTAGTATAGAAAACAGAAAATTAATGCTATATGTTCATCAATAAATATGCACTCATATCATTGACTAATTATTGGAAGTATTTGCTTGCCTGCTTAGGAAATCATCTCCAGCAGAATGCGCTGGTTTATGAGTTCGAGGCTGTGGAAGTTCCCAGCCATCTTAAAAAGGAGAATTCTAAAAATTAAACACCTTATGGTAATATAAGAAACATCCCATTTGATTGTCAGAGAATAATGAACCAATTGATACAGTCTACACACATAATATTAATGATGAAAAATAAGGCAAGGCCATTGAGGCAATGGTTAACTTTAGGGACCAAAAAATGAGATCGCTTGAGGGGAAAGAAAAAGAAGACAAAGACAACAAGATTATCTTTTGAATAAGCTGTAATAAATATCTAATAACAAACCAATCATCATTCCTAACACAATAGACATGCCTCATTGGAAATGGAAGGTTCATATTGACAGAAATTATTGTATTTGCAATAAACTAACAAAGTAACAGGGAATTACTACAAAATAAAAAAAATACTTTGCAAATTATAAATGTTTCAATTAATCAGCAGCTGAAAAGCCGCCATCCCATTATTTGGTGTTTTTGGAGTGATGATTTTTTTTTAAAATATTATTATATTAACTAAATGAGAGTGAGACCCAATATTAACTTGACTTTCGTAATTGAAACAAATTTAAGGTCATTATAGGGTGGCAACATTTACGAAGCAGGACCCTAAGATGAAATTCCAACCATTCTCAAGTTCTGCAATTTTACACTAAATTCTTTGAATTTTTTACCTTCTATTCGAGAGATTGAAGTCACGCCTGGAGTTGAGTTGTGTTGGAATATGACGTTATGATTGAAAACAGGCTTGCAAGGGAAGGTGCCTAGGGACTTATAAAGCTCTTGCCAAGGTTTTTCCTAGGCAATGTGGGATCGTAACATATGCTTTATGAATTTAACTAGTTTTTGTGCCTTACCAATAGGGTCATTTGTTAAAGACTATAGTTGTAGAAAGAGTCAGACTACTGTTTGAGATATTCACCCAGTTCAAAGTATTTCAAAAGATACGGGATACAATGTCATTGAAATAGTATCATTTCCTTTTTGTTTTTAAATGAGATAGTATCATTTCAAGAACAGCCCTTGTTTTAAGATCTGCAAGGAGAGAAGCCCTTAGCCAACCAATTCTCTTTCTATTGCTTTACAAAGACAATATTAATGCATTGGACAGGTACTATGCATACTCGCGACATACATCTATCAACAATAAGATTTATATATATATACAAAGTACATTGTCCTAGCAAACAGCAATACATGTACTAAAGTGCAGAAGCACAGTCAGTATTTGTCAAAAGCAGAATTGACTGACAAAAAGTCAGATATATCCATGCAAGAATATAGCATAAACAATACTGATTGTCGTACCTTCTTTATTGTGAACGTGAGCTGGTGCAGATGCACTATCAGCAGTAGCGACTCTTCTATCGACTAAAACCTGCAAAAACTCAAACTGTTCAAGTTCGAACTATTTTTTTATAAAGGAAACATGGATAAAAATAGAAAGAATTAATCATATCATTGCTCAGACCAGAAAGCCAACTTGACCCAGAGTAAATTTAAGAATGCAACATAAACTAACGTAAAAAAATAACCAAACTCTATTCAATAAAGTTATCTATATCAGAAGAACACAATCTTATACATTTTGCAGTAATGCAGTTAACTGTTCGACCAAACCAAAACAATCAACCCACATTCTAAATACCTTTCAGATAAAAACAAGATTCACAAAATGATTGAGGACTCAAACATAATGCTAAATGTGAAATATGTTTGGCAAAATATTGCACTCACTAAGGCTAAAAAAGGCATGATTCTATTAGTTCACAAACTTAAATCGACAAGTTTGGGAAAAAAAAAAAGCAAGTTAATAAATGAACACAAAAATAGGTGCATCCAACTTGATTACATTAATGATGAGGTTAACTGTTACTTCCTTGCTACTCGATTAAAACTCAAAGAATAATGCTATTAAGTCAATTGAAGTTGTTGTTTCTAGCGCTAAGTGTAAATGAAGTCCCAGTTTCTCTTCACATCATACCATATCATGAATTTTTTTTCACAATAATCCCAAATGAATAAAAGGAACTGTTACACCAGATGTTAAATTATACATAAAAATATACAAAGCAGGGCCAAAGGCAAAGGTGGCACAGATATGAAGCTTTGTACTATATATTGACAATTTATAAAATAAATTGAGCACTGTCTCTTCTCTCAAACAAGCAAGCAAGACTTCATTCATGTCCAATTCAAGCATTACCTAAAGTTTGCAGTCTCACTCATGCAACGGTCTAGTAGAAATATCTATTATAGAAAAGGGAGGAAAAAGTACTTTTCATCTATGCTTAGTTTGGATGGAGGGAAAGGAAAAGAAAGGAATGGAAATTTTTTAAAATTTCTTTGTTTGGAAAAAATTAAGAGAAGGGAAAAGAAAGGAAAGGAAAGGAAATAGAAGAAATAAGTCATTATAATTTCTCTCCAATTTGGAGAGAAATGGAGGGAAATAAATATAATTTTACTATAATAACCTTATTTCTTTTTTTTTTAATATATATATAGGGGCATATGATAGACAAAAATATTTAATTCCCTTCATTTCTCTCATAAAAATTTAATGATCCAAACAATGGAAAAGAAATACAATTTCACTTCCTTTCTTTTCCACTCCTTTCTTTTCCACTCCTTTCCTTTCCCTTTAGTTCCCTCCATCCAAACAACATGTTAATGACAAGCCCATGAACAAATAAATTTTAAAATAGGTTTAGTAGTAATTTTTCTAGGGTTAGGGTTTTACTAGAGTATTAGCATAGTACCTTTTCACATCAAACCAGATTGACAAAGTTTTAGTTTGGTTTAACCTTAAGTGCAAGTAATATTATGGGGGCATTCACTCAACTCAGTTTGAATCTACACACCTAGGTGACAAGTGGCTGCACTCCATCCATTGAACCAACTGATGGACGTCAAAAGAAAAGTCAATAAAATCATAGAAACTGAAAAGGAAACAAAACATGTAATGCACACGCATGCGCGCGCACACACACACACACACAGAGAGAGAGAGAGAGAGAACCTCAAGGCCCATGCACACTGGAAGTTGTGTTTTTGTTGCTTCCTTATCTGAAGAGTGATCTTTGCTGACAAAAACAGAATACCCAGCACAAGCATAATAGAAATCCAATAGAGTCCGTCCCTCTTTTGAAGCTTCAACTTCACTTTGTCCAACAATATAATTGGGAACTGAACATCAAAATCATGTATTAGCATGTGTCCAAGGTTATATATGCAGAAACACGCCAAGATAAAAGAACTTTACTACCAAATCGTAAAAAGATATAAAATGAGAGCAACTCTTACACTCAGAAGGTAAAGTAATATTGAAAAGTCTAACACAACAAGAAAAGGTTGCAGTTTGCTTACCATTACTGCACATAAGCTTTCAGTAAATTTCAATTAGACATATGGCTGTTATAGTGCAAGAGATGCAGAATTAACATTTTGTGTATAGTTAGTTAGCATAGGTGTCTTCTCAAAGAGAAAGAGCTTCTGTATCATCAGTAATATGATAAAAACTAGTTTCGTAGACTGCAGAGCAACACCTAAATAACTATGAAAACTAATAGTATGACATACACGTGGGGTTGAACAAGTATCAAACGCAAGGCCACAGGACCAATGTGCTATATATTAAAGACGGAATTTTCCTCTCTTTATTAGTTCCTGACTTTGCATATTTAAAGTAAAGAAACAGAATAAGAGCTAGTGTGGAGGAGCTGAGCTATTGGTTCTCATTCAGAACTCAAAAACTGAATTTACTTACACTCGCAGAAATGCATAAAAAACTCAACACATTACCTAAACTTCAAACAAGCACAACAATCCAACTATGATCAATAAATTCCAACCATGGAAAGAAACTTAAACTAAAGAGAGTTCAATGTGCTTAATGTCTAAGCTAATTCCTTTTTCCTCACATTCATGAATTCCTAATACAAGATAAAAGAATGAATCCCTAATCCAATATAAAAGAATTTAAAATTTCGCAGAAATGTAAAAACATAACTTGCAAATCAACAAAATTTCGCTAAAATTTGCTGATTCGCCGTAATTTTAACAGGAGAATCGCATCAATCAAGAAGCAGGACAATATGAATAATAACAAATTAAAAATAAAATCATAGAGAAACGTACCTTGTGGTAGAGTACGAGGAATTCCGACGCAACGAGGATTTTTGCCCTTAGATTTGAGAGCAGAAGAGTAATACAGAAATCCTTTGCATGATTTTCCTTTGGAAACTCCTCCGCCTCTACCTTCGCTTTGATTTTGAATTTTTCTAGCTTGGCCGTCTCCTCCACCGCCTTCTCCACCTGCTTCTATGCTCCTATCCATGTATGTTCTTTCTTTTTTTTTTTTTCTATCGGCCTTTTTCTTATTCTCTTATTTCACCGACTTCTGCAATGATCGCAAATTCTGAAAAAATACATGCAAAATGTCGTCGTTTCAACAAACATAAAGAAATGCCTCGTCCCTTTCATCAAACTAAAGTAGGACTTTTGTGCAGATGAGTGTGTCAAAATAGAAAATGTACCAAATTGTCACTTGTCATTTAGTGAAAGTGGGTTTTATTTTAGTACATGTGGAATTTTTTTATTTATTGAGTGAATGTGATTTGTGGATAAAATAGGAAGAAAACTGTAGGAAAATTCATATTTTAATGAAACGGAGATAATAGAAGGGATGTGGACAATTTTGAGAACCGTAACATAACTGGAAAAGAACTGTTATTAATAACCGTATCGAATCGATACTGAAAATTATTTTTTTAGATTCTGACTTTCCCTGAAACCGAATTGTATCGGAAATCGAACCTAAATTGACCTAAAATAAACCACTCCCAATGCTACACCATAATCTAACCTGTTATGTTTTATGCAGGGGTGAGCACGGGACGGGACGAGATGATATTGCATAATTCTCAGTCCCGTCCCAAATTTTCAGGACATAAAAAATAAAGTGTTGTCCTGATAATTAAGTTATTTCAGCTCATTTCGTCCTATTTTTCAGGACAAAACAAACTTCGGGTCTAAAGATTTTTTTACAAAACTTGGGTCTAATAATTTTTTTTTAGAAAATTTGGAGTCCAAGAATAAAATAAAATGAACCGAATAAAAATTAATTATGATTTTTTAAAATTATATTTTTGAAAAATATTGAATAGTCTACTAAATAAAGTAAATTATACTATTCAAATTAATTAAATAATATTCATAAATAAATAAACAAATAATTTTTTAAAAATTATTTTTCAATTGATTATGAATTCATTATAAATATAAATTGCTATAGAATAGGAATTTGATTAATTGATTGAAGGTTTAATAGGCTAAAAATAGTAAGAATAATATGATTATACGATTTAGTCGATTATCACTAATTTTTATGTTTTAAAATTATTTGGGTTATATATATATATAGGAATTTTTATTTTTAAGATAGGACATGATGGCATAAAATTTTGCAAAAAAATAGTTTGATATTTGTTAAAGTCTCAGTCCTATACCAAAATTATTTTCGATACAAAATTCAGGACAAGTCTATAAAATTTACATTGGATTTTTTTAGGGACAAAATTTTCCGGACAAATTTTAGAACGGATTGGAACTCCCACGGTGTCCTGCACACCCCTAATACTACATGCGTTTTTACACTTTCTTTTTCTTATTTGGATAATTATTAATCAGTCCTAAGTTTTTACATATTATAAATCAGTCCCTAATTTTTAATACTACTATTATATTTTTTTAGCCTTCATTTTTTCCTTATTTAATTTTTTAGTCTCTAAAATGACTAAACTATTAAATATTTTAAAAAGTGAAACGTTAAACTATTGAATATTTCAAAACTGAAGGATTAAAATGTCTAGAAGTCTTCCTTCTATATTAAATTTTTTAGTCCCTCTGTTTAAAATATTCAATAATTTAGTCATTCACTTTTTAAAATACTATACATATTAGTCACTGTAAGGACTAAATAATTAAATAGGAAAAAAGATAGAGACGGAAAATATAATATTAAAATTAATAGACTAAATTATATATTATATAAAATTTCTAAGAACTAATTAATAATTATCCCTTCTTCTTATTTTGATGAATTATGCACCTTTTGCACTCTTCCAAACAGAGGGTTACACGTTTTGAACTTGAGTAAATAAAAATGTTCAGGATCATCCCAGAAGTATTAAGGATTAAATAATTAGCATTTAAATATGTTTATTTGCTCGATGTAATAATTTGCACAATATTGATTAAGTCTCACGATTGTCAATGACTCAAGTGAACTCTTTAGTGTTGACTTATTATAATATTTTTGTGATTTTTAAGGCTGTATCAGATTCTAGAATCATCCCTATTTTCAGGATAGTTCTGATATCAGTTTCATAAAATTCAGGTCCCGAAATTTCGGTTCCGGTTCTGATTCCTATTATGAACCAATACCAGAACCGGTCCCCTACGGTCCAAGTTAAAAGGGGTAAGGGTAAGGATTGCAAACCCAAACTTCTAATTGTAATACTCTAACTTTAACTTATCATACCTTTGGCCCAAATTGATTGGATAGAGGAAAATAGGCTAATTTCATACGCTGTATCCCAATTTAGGATTTGTAACATTGGGATACGTTATATCTCATGTTTTTTTTATCTCTAGATTCCAAATAACTATGGTGGTATAGTAGATCCGATTTTGAATCGAGATAATGAAATTTTATGGGTCCATCAATTGATTGATTAGGGAAGAAAAGAGTGGAATAGAGAAACAGAATAATTTCACAACAAATGATGCCCAAGCCATTCTTAGCATATGCCATTGACGAACATGGAGAATCCTGATATGCTAACTTGGAATCACTCGAAGGATTGTATATACTCGGTAAAATCTGGGTATAGAGTAGCTGTGAAATTGCTTCATAATAGTGTTTGGATGCAACCAATAAATTCTTTTCCTAGGAAGCATTTGTGGAAACTTAAAACACCAAGGAAATTGCAATTATTCGTTTGGCGCATAATTCAAAAGGGACTACCAGTAGGGGAAAACTTGGTTAAAAGAATTCCAAGAAGCTTGGCTAAATTGTACCTTCTATGATCAAAGCGAGAATGGGATACATCTATTTTTTTTATGTTCCTTTTCAAAAGCAGTTTGGTTCTTAACACTATTGGGTCTTCGGATGGATTCAATTCAATGTAGTACAGCAACATTTGTGCATCAAGAGATCATAAAGGGTGTCAATTTTATTGGAAATGGAAGAATGAATCCTTAGTTATTTTTTCTACTATGGGCAATATGAAATTAAAGGAATTCAGTAATTTTTGAGGGAAAGTAGCAAAATTGTCAAGAAGTGGTGCAAAATGCAATTAAATATTGGCAGGAATATGTGAAAATAGAGGTAGATCCTATTCATTCAAGTCAGCACAATGCAACGACCACCATATCTTGGTATCCTCCGAGGTCTGGGTAATTAATGTTAATGCTGCAACCAGTGCTAATCCGATAAAAGGTGCTACTGGCATAGTGGTAAGAGATTGTTGAGGTACGATTATTGATTGGAGAATTAAGCATTATAATTTTATGAAAGATCCTCAACTATTTGAGGCACTTGCTGTGCGGAGAGCAATGGAGCTGGTTAAGGAAAAAGGATGGCTAAATTGTTTGATAGAAACGGATTTAAAGATGGTAGTGGAATTGATAATACAAAATTGAATTTTGCAAACTGTAACCCACTCAAATTGAACTCGGGTATACATAGATACAATTCCACATTTAATTTTAAAAGAAAAAAAGAAAAATAAAACAAAAATAAAAAAACAAAGTGGAGCACCACCCTGGCACCCAATATTGGCGCCCTTCTATATATCGACTTCTTCCTCCACCGGTTTTCCCACACAAAACGCCAAACATTGCTCTTCTTTTTTCTACAATCTCACAAGTCAGCAACTTCTACTTCTTTATTAAAAAATTGAAAAAAAAAAAAAAAGATCTAGTGTTATTTATTTTTTTTCTTCCTAATTATTTACAATTTTATATATAAATTGCTAATTAAAATCATATGTAGTATTTATTTGCATCTCAACTGTTTAGCAATCTAATCCATTCTACGGTTTGTAGGATATTGCTTGATCAATTCCTTAATTCATATGTCGGCAAAACTAGTTTGAGTAGCGGTATTTAACTGTTTAAATAGATGTTTATAATAATTATTTAGAAAACGCTAAAAAGTTAAAAGCTAATAGAATTATCATTTTATAAAATGTTGTTTAAATAGAAAAAGCAACCTAAAAAATTAATTTACCAAACACTGAGAAAACAGACTTCAAAAACTACTGCCAAACATAGTCTTCCACTTGATCACACCATGGTACAAAAGTATAACCAAAGGCGGTTAATCTGAAATAAGAACTAGTGCTCTAAAACTAAAGCAATTTATGTCTTAAGGGTAGTAGAAACAGACAAGAATCTGACATAAGGATTAGTACTCTAAAACTAAAGCAATTTGTCTCAAGGGTAGTGGAAACAAGCAAGAAGATGCAACCTTTTTCCAACACATTATAGAATATGCCTGGTAAAAGTTATGTACAAAAAGAACGAGCAAGCCATAGCGGTAACTGCATCTACACGTCGAGGCAATAGATCAGGATTCAAATATGCCCTCCCCTAATACTAAAAAGACAAATATACAGAGCCGTAAACACAAAGTAATTCTTGCTTACAAATACAAACATCACAGCAGGAGGCCAGATCATTTAATCAATAATGCACAAGGAATTTAGGAGTTCAGAACTTGACTTCTCTTCTCCCTTCACCTGGATCTACAGCAAACACTAAAAATCGACAAGAATAAAAGAAACGTAGCACACACTGTATCAGGGAGGTAGACTGGCATTTGAATGCTAACATTGACAAGTTGCAGAAGAAAAGTACAAAAAGAAAATTTAGGTAAATGCAGAACAAGAAAAGGAAATAAAAAAATAAAAAAGAAGCTGAAAAGTGGCACCGAGAAACTTACCAACCATCATCAGAAGCATGAGCGATGAAAGACATACATATTACAGATTCATAATTTCCTAATTATACATTTCATATATAAAATAAATGTTCGTAACTGAATTATATTTAACACTCACATTGTCTTTAAAACATATTTGTTCTTAATTAAAAACACAAAAAAAATAAAAAAATAGTAAAAGAAGAGAAAAGGGACATGTCAGGCTTGGAATGCTCTATCATTTCTAACAAGAACAAATTTACAATCTCTCTCAACCAATTTCAGTAAGCAAATAATAATAATGCAAATGTGAAAATACCTTTAAATTTAGAACTTATCTATATGTATAGGTGGTGTTGAATCATCGATTAGCCGTGAAATTAACTCTATGGTATTCCTCAAATTACTTACAGAAGAGATAATACACTGCGCTTCCAACTGGAAGATTTCTTCCTGCTTACAAGTTGCGGTGTGACATTCAGAAGTCCGAACATTTCCTTCAAAGTTTGCTCTTGCCCTTCAAAACCTACTAGTTTTGCTATAAGTGTAGCACTCTCGGTTATATGGTCCATGTCTGTTGTCTTACTCCATAACTGATGAACCAATTGCATCCTTCTTTGGCTTGAACTCAATGAAATACCCCATTTCAGGAAAAGGTTCTCCCTCTCTTCTCTGGAGAATTTCTTCTGCATTTCCCGACAAAGCATCTGCCTTTCTTGATTCAAGGCCCTCTTGCTGTTCACAAAGAAAAACATATATCTTCATTAATATGTAAATGTATACATACACGTGTTTATCAATGAGTTAACCATGTTACTCTTGAGCTGCTACGATTGAACTCACAAAACATTTGAGATCAACCTGATTCCAATAGATTTGGGCTTCAAGTTTTCTTGTGAGTTACTCTCATTTCAAGTCAAATGTAAAAGTTATTTAAGTTTACATTATGAGCGAATTAGTGGTTAAACTCATCAGCATAAAACAATTGGCCTGTATTTGGCTTATCCGTTGTAAGTCTTTTGGTTATTTACTATTACTCAAAGAGGAATTCATATTCTGACACTAGAAATATATACCTTGAAGCGGGGCTTAGAATTCTTCGATCAACAATAGTGTCATCACCACGGGAAAATGTACCCTTGAGTATGGACAACTTCCTGAGCTCAACCTCCATGTAGAAAGAATCTGCTGGATCTCCTTTAAACAGCAGGAAGAAGTAGGTCCTGTGAACCAATGACACACTGCATTCATGCCAAAGTTCAATAATCTGCCCTTGGAGCCTCTTAAATTCTGAAGGCCACTTGAGATCACTATCTAAGTCGTCTTGAATTGGATCCAACCCAACATCTTTCACATTTCTTGTAGATTCCACAGTCTCTAATTTGGTTTCTGTGTCCTATCAATGATGACAACCAAAAATGAACAACCGATTAGCTTCTCAATGGTTTTCTTGAATATCCAAATAAATAAATGAATAATATTTTTCCCTTCTTACCATATATTATGAGTTACAACGATCATTTGTAAATACATAACCAAAATTTATAGCCTTAGACTAATCCCATCATTATATAGAAATAGGACTGTAATTAATCCCATAAACAAAGTGGAAGGGAAATGATATTTCAGTAACCAGAAAAATAAATCACAAAAATAAAAAAGCTCACCGAATTATCAACTGAGCACTTTGTTTCTGACTCAGAGATGCCGACACTAGTATTACTCTTCCAATCAATAGTAGTTACAATATTCTGAAATTGATACTCATCTGCAGGAGGGCTACCAACAGAAGTTGAAGAGTCATTTCTTGAGAAGTCTTCAACATTAACACCATGTTTCAGTGCAGAAAATTTTCTTGGAGAATCCTCAGTTCTCTCTGTAAAATCTTTTCCAAACACCATTGGTGTTATGCTTTCATTCCTTTCTATCTTCTCAAACCAATACGTAGGCATACTCATGATTCTTGCTCTGCAACTTCTGCTCCTGATCATCTTCAAGCTTCTTGATCTATACATAACTTCATCAAGCAGTGATGGAGATGGTTTTTCAGGGGAGGGGATTACAGAATCAGAATCCGAGCAATTCATCTCTTTCTGTTCCTTAAGTGGGGATGATTCTAATTCCTGAATTTCTGTCCCTTCATTCTCAGCCTCTGTCAGTCCTGACAGGCCTGTGTTTGTTTTAGGAGATGAAGTGCTAGATTCTGCATGCCTCTGCGGCTGACTCTCTAAAATGTTTGGACTTGCATGCCTCTGCAGTTGACTCTCTAAAATGTTCGGACTTGCATGCCTCTGCGGTTGAATCTCTAAAATGTTTGGACTTGCATACCTCTGCGGTTGACTGTCTAAAATGTTTGGACTTGCATGACCATTTGTGCTAGACTCTTCAACTGTAACGCACTGGACTTCCTTGCAAGGATTGCCTACGTCTTCTTGAGTCTTGCCTTCACTGTCCTTCTCATGCAGACCATTTTCAACAAAATTAGAAGTACATGTTGGCAGTTCAGCTGATGAATTTTCTCTGACATAATTCCTTCGGAAGTCTTCAAGTTGGATAAAGGTCTCATCAGAAGTGCTACTGTTGTCTCCAACAGAACACTGGGATTCATCAAAAGACCTGATCCCAATATCTAGGAAGTGCGGCTCCTCTGAAGCAGGAGAATATGAAACTGAATTTTCAGATTTGAATGAATGTCGTACTCGCAATTTAGGATAATGATGATCTTGATCTGCCTGGACAAGGAATCAGACTTAGAGAAGGCAAAGGGAGAAGAAATTGGATGCTTCAGCTAGATAAGATTTAAATCTGGAGAAAGGGGAGATGTTCTTACTGAAATTGTTGAAGATCTATCATCTTCAGCCACTCGTAATAGATTCTGAACCTGAGTATGAGCTAGTGCTAGTTGCTGATTCAGCTCCGAAACTTCTTTCTTCAGCTGCATGAGAAGATAAGAAATGAAAACATTCAAGGTTAAACCATAAACCAAATTGAAAGCGGCCAGCTATTGCATACATGAATTCATATCCTAAATTCTTGATGCATATAATATATGATGTTAGAATATAGTTAAACTAGGAACCAACAAAGCATAAGCCCATGGCATCACCCTTTCTATCTGAAGGTCTTTTTCTCTCAGTAATGATGTGGAATCGGAAGTGACAGACCTTGATCCAGTATTTCTCAACTCACTCTCCAATCTAGCCAATTCTTTTTGAAGTTGCTTTACCAATGCTTTATCAGACATGACTACATTGACACGTGCATTGGTCGTCACTTCTTTTGCACAACTTGCGAACAGGAGGGTGTTTCTAGACTGCTCAACATGACTTCGTGCGGGGCTTATTGTACATATGATGGCAGTTCTAGCATTGCCTCCTAAGGAGGACTGAAGTATGCGGGTCAGCTTTGAATCTCTGAAAGGAATATGCCCATTTCTTCCTTTGCTGCACCCAACCATAGAGTTAAATAAATTAGCACCACATATGATATTCAGTTCAACTGGACTTGAATCATGCAAACACCAAAAACATAACAAAAACAAAAATAATCTATAAAAATTGTAGATTCCACTCACTTGTTACACGAAAAAATTTTAGCTTATACGAAAAAAAAAAAGAATAGAAAAGGAGAGGATACAGAATAGATGTTGGCAGCTTCTGTCAGTAATCTGTAGCCTTCATGGTATTCTAATATATTTTTGAAAAAGTACCCAAAGCTGGCTTATCTAGTTTTGGAAACTGTATGTATGTCATGACTTTAATATGGCATATTGAACCATATTAGTTCTTGATTGCTGAAAAAAGTATCTACATCTTAATTAAGTTTGGTCTTATTAAATACTTAAAATACGTCTATATATTTTGAGTTTTCACTTATCATGGTTGTGGGGACTTCAGCCATTTCCTACTGTCAGAGGAAATTAATAGGAGAAGAAAAAGAATTAACACTAAGCAACAATAGGAGAATATGATTAAAGCCTCTGGTCTATATTGCTTACATCTATATTTTATTTCCCTACTTGTGCATCAAATTAATACAGTGCGTGGTTAATCTTATTGTGAGAGATGACACATGCATCAATGCAATTTAGGTTACCTTATTTTATTTTTCAACAGGTAAGAAAGTAATGGAATATGACAGCCCAGTTTGAACCCAAAGACGCTACTCAGAGAACAATTGAATTGCACAAAATAAATGTGCTGGCATGCGGACAATATCATATCATGTTAAATTGCTTCAAAATGACTTGATAATACTTGTTATTCTGATTTCTCCATGTATATAAACTAAAGCATTGGAGTAAATTTTCTTAATTTTATCGGTGGAGTAGAGCAAGATGATAAAGGTTTTTTCAAAAGGCTGCAGAGAGAAAGGGGATAAGACACCCATTTGGGGTTGCTTCAAGTTTATTATGTTAGAAGAGAAAGGCAACTTTTCACAGGAGAGAAAAACCACAGAATTTGGTTTTTTTTGGGTTTCTTCATTAACCTGTTATCCAAGATGTGAAATTTAACTGTAGAAAAGCCAGAGACAGAAACCAAAAGCAAAAATGATACCAAATAACATTATTTGGAATTCCACTGCTGTCAATGAGGGTGATGTCAAAATTTGAGATCAAGAAAGGTTTATAAGTAAAAAAAAAAAAGAGAAAAAAGAAAGGAAAACATGTATTAACGGGATCAATTTGAATTCTTAAAATCACATTCCTTCTAATAATTCACAAACTACAACAGTTCAGAAATCAGTGATTCCAACATTGTTTCTCAAGTATTAAGTATTATCAAAATATTGTGATTCAAAAGTAAGTTGCACAATCAAACCTTAGCTTACGGATAACAGTTCCCAATGTCAGTAAACTGCGATTTATGTGGCATCCTTCTTTCAACCTCATGCCAGCTGACATTGACTGAGATGCACGCTCACTTCCTGCTAGATCAACAAAATTCTGTGGAGACCAGCAGTTATTACATGCTCCTCTCAGTACGACTAAATGAACAAGAGATTACAAGATTCTATTGACTCATACCACAGTGGCTGCCAGGCTGCTTGACTTGTCGTTGCCTAAAAACTCACGCGCTGAACTTTCAATGGTCTGAAATGTATGATGCATCCATTATCAGTAAATGATCTTTCAATAATTCAATAGCAGAGAGACCAGAAATTTCAAAGCGAAATCACCCTCAAATCATACCAGTCTCTGAATCTGATGAGATCGGGAACTTGTTTCGTTCATTGAAGTTTCCCCTATTTGTCTCTGAGCTGCATAAATGCACTACGTTATTGTCAAGCATACAGTCACTAATCGTCTCCAAAACATCAGTGAAAAGGCATGACTTGCCTTCACATATAGATAGAAGTTCTCTGAAATGATCCCAATCCCTTAGAGTTTCCTCTGTGAGCCTCTCTACAACAGTCCCCCTCTGTTAACAACGAAAAATTCTCATTGAACCAGAAGATGCATATAGCAGTTCTTCAATGAAATTGATGGAAAAAAGGAGAGAAGAGAGAGAGAATTACCTCTGGATCATCTAGAAGTCGAAGAGGAGTAGTGTCCATACTAAGGAGGTCCCTGACAGATTCATTGTAAATCTCCATGGCAGAGAATTTCAAAACAAATTCTCTTTCCTGGTGCTGCACTTGGGAAAATAATTTCTCTTTCACCAAATAAAGTTGAGACCTTAGAGATTGATGAACAACAGAGAAATATTCTTTTGATTACCTTGTCAACATAGTCATATATATCAGCTACAGTATACTCGGTAATTCCACTCATGGTATATGTCTTTCCACTGCTTGTTTGTCCATAGGCAAATACACTTGCTGAAAATAATTATTATTCAAAGGAAAATGAGAAGAAATGAGAAGAGAAAATTAATTTTTGGTGAAATTTCTGCCGGTAAGAATAATGAAAAACCTGAAGATTTACTCACAGTTGATACCACTGACAACTGCAAGAGCAACTTCTTTTGCTCCATCTTCGTACACCTGCCTTGTTGAGCAATCAGGCCTAAATACTCTGTCTACAACCACAAGATTAACCAAAGAATAGAACAAAACCATCAAATTAACCAAAGAATAGAAAGAACAATAAAATAACAGCAGATTGTCTATTAACAAAAAGAATCAAAGATACACGATAAAACATGACATCTCTATTGCAAGGAAAAAGTAAATTTATGTCACATAACGCCCACTGGAGTCTAGAAAGAAGATCAAATACAAGAGGAATATTGCAGAAATCAACAGGAATGAAGTATTTTGGCCGTAGTAGTTCCACTGTGAGGTTTGGAGCACGGTGGATAACAAAACAAAATAAGAGTAAAATTGAAGAATAGCAAGTGTTAACTGATTGATGCTTCTATTGATCACTTCAAGTGAAACATCCTGCTTAGGAGGTCATTATTAATTCTATAAAGTTAAAGACTTTCAGAACTTTTTAGATTTGAGTTCTTAAATTGTTTTTCTATTTAAAAATGTCACTTGAAATTCTCAAGCAAACTAAAATTCAAGTAACATAACAAGTCAAAAAAAAAAAAATCAACTTCAAATTTATGCACAACATATTCTAGCATAATTCCAAGTGCTCAACTCGCAACAGAATACATTAGGACACATAATGACCACATATTGGCCAAAATACATCCAACCATTATGACAGAAGAATAAAAACATTGCTCGAAGTGTCAAAGTGGAATAAGATCAGCATAAAAGATTAAAGGGTAAAAATGAAGCAATATGATTTTCAGGTTCCCAAGTTATGAAAAAAATCAAAACCATTCATCAAGCAGCAGATTAATCTTTATGTGAACAGATTAACCGAGCATGTGATACATTTGTATCTAAGCTTGCAATTACATTAATTCCATTTCTATAACAGAATTTGACATGAATTAAAATCCTGAATCTATATATTTGAATCATAATACAAGTATCTTACCAAATGAATAGGCAGTTGGGTACATGGACCTTTCTGAAACTGAAAGATTATTCCTATAGATAACTGTATTCTCATTGATGCATTCCCAATCTGATACATCATTCCTTGCAGTTTCTTTTTCATTCAAAGGTCTCAGCCGAACTGAAACAAGAATTCTCTCTTCAGCTGCACCATTTGGCTCCTCCTCCTCAGCTGCTCCCATCTCTCACCTTCTGTCTGAACAAGACTTGAATTATACCATGTGTAAACAAGTCAATGAATACTAATGCTGACTATACAAATATATCATCTTTGCTTCTTTTCTTCAGCTCCCTCCCTCCATAATTTCCATCCTAAGCAGTTAATATATTAAGGTAGGATTTTTTTTTTAATTTTTTTTTTATTGAGAAAATATAAAGGTAGGAATTTGTTATTACTTCAATAAAAGAATGTTGCTGGACTCCTACAAAACATAAGGGCCACACAACCTCAACAACTACAATCATATACATCATCAGATTAATCATGGGTTAGTCCTAAATTCACCGACACTTTTGGTCACTTCTTTGTCTCAAACAAGAAATCCAATTTCTTATTTTTTTTTCAAATAATTCAAATAAATTCAAAGCCTGACCAAATACATATACCCATTCATAATATCCTGTTATTATTTAGAGTCAAAGAAATGGCAGTTGTCATTTAATTAACCAATTTGGAGCTTTCTAAAATGGTCCCCTACAACAGACTGTCAAACAACTCCACGATCTTCTTTTGTTCTCTCTACACCATCAATAAAATAATAATAATAATAATAATTTTCATTGCTAACCTTGGAGAGTGAGAATTCACAGTCCCTTTCAAGGAATGTTGGCGGCCTCTGGAAGGATCTTCCTCGATTCCATGTGCGCAGATTATCTGTAAAGCAACCGGCCACTGCCAACTGTCTAGTCGTCGTTTAGATGGTAGCACCTACATAAAAAAACAAAACATCTCCTGTTACAGGTAAAACAGGATCTAAAAAGCAAAATTCTAACTTATTTGAACAAATATTGCAAAAAAGTAAACATGCCATTACAAGAACGTAGAATAAGAAGGATGAACAGGAAATTAAAGCAGCAAGCAACAATAATTTACAAATAAAATAAAAATTAACCGCGAACAGAATTCAAAAACTCAAGCAATGAGGAATTCAAATTCCAAATCCAAACAGAAAACCATTGATGCAACCAAAATTAACAATGCAAGGAAAAACTTGAAAATTATCCCGGATCAAACTGAAAAGAAGCATTCAGAAAAATCGTAGAAAAGAAGAAAAATGTAGGAATTCTCTGACCTGAAACAATTGGAGAAAAGAGGGAAAAATTAGAAGAAATTAGAGGGAAAAGGAGAATGAGAGAAAACGGAAAAGAAGTTCTCTCTCTTTCTCATTTTTCTCTCATAGGCACCGCAGAGAAAATATTGAATGCAAAGCTTATAAATGGAAAATTGGGAGTTGGGGTTGGGTAGTGGCTTTCTTTCTTAGCTGCTTTATGAATAGCCTTTGATTTAAAACTACCGCCGTACCGCGCTAAAGCCTTTATATTTTATTTTATTTTTTAATTTACCCATCTGTTTT